>JAPQWV010000029.1:9787500-9875000 GCA_027422505.1 Craterostigma plantagineum
CATGCGCGCGCGCCGCGTGCATCGTGCGTGCGCGCTGCGCGCACGGCCCCACGCCCAGTGTAGGCACACGGCCCCGCGCCCAGTATAGGCGCGCGGCCCGTGGCTGACTCCGTCGGCCCCATCCATGCGTTGTGGGTTGAATCGTCCAAGTGTTGTTCCCCGCCAACTCGTGCGCCTTGGACCTGCACAATAGCAACTTATATAGCTCGGCCATGACGAGCTGATGACGTGGCAGCTAAGGGTGTGACATTCTCCCCCCGGGAGAAAGTCGACGTCCTCGTTGACACCGGCGTCCCGTAGCCAGTCCCTTGCTTCGTATGCCAATACTCGGCCACCTCGTCCTCGAACTGAGCAATGTCCGTGAACTTCTCCCACGAAGTCTCGGACGCATCCTCTCCTTCCCATTGAACCAGGAACTCGTTCATGCCCAAAGAACGACGATGGTCAAGAATCCTCCTAACCTTCATGTCAAACACCTTCGACTGGGTGCCCGCTGGGATCCGCTTCACCTGCTGCAAAGAAGTGTCGCCTGGATGATACTTCTTAAAAAAACTTACATGAAAGGCGGGATGGATCTTCATGTGGTCAGGCAACTTGAGTCGGTAGGCCACACGCCCGACTCGAGACTCCACCTCGAACGGCCCACCGTACTTCGGCATCAGCCCCCGTGCAAGCTGCTCTTTCTTGCTGGCTGGCGCCGACCTCCACATGTGCGGCCGAAGCTTCAGAAGCACCAAGTCGCCTACCTGGAACTCGACCTCTCGCCGGTCTCGATCCGCGTACTCCTTCATGCGCTTCTGTGCTTTGGCCATGCTATCTCTGACCGGGGTCCATAACTCCTGTCTGGACCAGGCGAACTTATACGCCGCAGATGAACCTGGAAAAAAGCGGAGCGTACATCCTATCCATCCCCGGATGTCCCGCCCATAATGTGTCGTGGTGCTCGCATAGCAACTCCTGCCGCAACGCGCCTTCTGGAACGAGCACTCGCCCGCGTCTGGCCACCAAGATCCCGTCTTCGAGCCAGTATTGTCGCACCACTCCCTCGTTGACCTCTTCAACGAGCTTCTTGTAAGCCTTGCTCGCCTCGGCCGCCTCGTGCACCTTGCCCACGAAGTCCGAGGTTAGCGCTCTCAACGAGCTGACAAAGGCCTCCACGCCTTTGCGGCTTAACGCGTCGGCCACATCATTGTGCCGACCCGGCTTGTGAATCCAATCGAAGTCGAATTCGCCCAAGAATTCCTGCCACCTCGCCTGCTTTGGAGTCAGCTTCTTCTGCATCTTGAAGTAGGTGTTGGCGACATTGTCCGTGACCACCACGAACTTCGTTCCAAGCAAGTAGTGTCGCCATGTCTCCAAGCAGTGGATCACCGCCGTCATCTCCTTCTCATGAGTCGAATATCGGCCCTTCGTCTCGCTGAACTTTCGACTCTCGTACGCCACCGGGTGACCTTCCTGTACGAGCACGCCTCCTAGAGCAGCCCCGGATGCATCCGTATGCACCTCAATCGGTTTGGTGAAGTCCGCTAGCCTCAACACCGGCTCGGTCGCTAACGCGCCCTTCAACTCCTCGAAAGCCGCCTCGGCCTTCTCCGACCAATGCCATCGTGCCCCCTTCTTCAGCATGTCAGTCAGGGGACTCGCGATGTGCGAATAGCCCGTGATGAACCATCGATAGTGGTTCGCCATTCCGAGAAAAGATCGCAACCCCGTCCCGTTCTTCAGCCTCTCCCACTCGACCACGGAACGAACCTTCTTCTCATCCATCCTAATCTGCCCCTTTGAGATTATATGGCCCAAGAAGGTGATTTCCCTCAAGCCAAAGTCGCACTTCTCGCGCTTGAGGTAGAGGCGATGTCTCCGCAATGCCTCAAAGACCGCTCGCAAATGCCTCGCATGCTCCGCCATGCTCTGCGAATAGATCACGATGTCGTCCAAGTACATGACGACAAACCTGTTCAAAAACTCATAAAGGACATCATTCATTAGGTTACAAAACGTGGCGGGTGCGTTGGTTAGCCCGAAGGGCATCACCAAGAACTCAAACAACCCGTATCTCGTCACACATGTCGTCTTGGCCTCGTCGCCCGCGGCGATCCGCACCTGCCAATACCCTGACCTCAAATCCGCCTTGGCCAACTTGTCGAATAAGTCCAGCACATTCGGGATGGGGTACTTGTTCTTCACGGTAACCTTGTTCAATGCGCGATAGTCGATGCTGAAGCGCATCGAACCGTCCTTCTCCTTTTGGAACAGAATCGGCGAACCGTAGGGAGCCTTGGACGGTTGTTCAGCCCCGGCTCCAGGAGCTCGTCCAATTGCTTCATTGACTCGGCCAGCTCTGCCGGGTTCATCCGATATGGTGCTTGCGCTGGTGCCTTCGCCCCTGGCTCTAGCTCGGTGCGATGGTCTATGGCACGTCTAGGCGGCAACTCCTTGGGAAGTTCGGCCGGCATCAAGTCCTCGAACTCGATAAGCACCTCCGCCAGCTCGCTCGGCACCTCTGCCTTGCCTTCGCCATGGTCCAGTAGTAGCGCAGCTACGTATATCGGCTCGCCCCGCCTAAGTCTATCGCGGAGTTGTAGTGCTGAGATGGTTCCGACCCGCTCCGCGCCCACCTCGGCCCTCAGCGGCTCGCACTCAACTCCTTTGCTTCCTCCACTCTTGATCACGATCCGATTGCTCGAAGGGTCCACCAACACCTTTGCAGCCCTCATAAAATCCAGCCCCACGATTAGATCGAAATCGTCCAACTCAGTCACCATGAGTTCGACCCGTCCCGCCCAAGTGCCCACGCCGAGCGCCGCCTGCGCCAAGCCGGCCACCTTCGCTGGTTGGGAATTGATGGCTTTGATCGTCCCTCCATGGTAGTGCACCTCCAGCTTAAGATCCCCGATCAAGCGATTCGACACGAACGTGTGACTCGCTCCTGTATCAACGAGCCCGAAAACTTCGTTCCTATTGACCGTGCACTTAACGAACATAAGGCTCCTCGTCGGAGGGCTGCACCGCACCGCGCTCAACATCCGAATCTGGCCCATCCTCGATGGCTCGGCCTCGTCCTCGCCATCCTCGACCACCACGGCCGCCGGCTCGCGTCTGCTTCGGACATTGCCGGGCCATGTGCCCGGCCCCGCCGCAAACGTAGCATACATCGTTTGCGGGTCGCGGTTGAGCCTTCTTGGCCTGCGCTACCTTCTTAGCCTTCTTGCCATCTTTCTTCTTGGTCTCCTTTCTGATCGCTTTCTTGGAAGAAGCCGCCATAGCCCCACTCGCCATGGCCTGCGTTTCGATCGGCTTGAACTCCACAAGTCGATCGGCCGCCGCATAGGCCGCCGTAAGGTCTTGTACACCTTGGTGTGCCAACTCGGCCTAGGCCCACCCCTTGAGCCCCGACATAAAGTTGAATAACCTCTCCGCCTCCGACATGTCCGTAATGTCGAGCATTAGAGAAGAGAACTGTCTCATGTAATCGCTTATGCTCCCGGTCTGCTTCAAACGCCGCACCGCTTCGCGCGTCACCAATGAGGTGTTGCCGGGTAGAAACTGGGCCTTCAACTCTCGCTTGAACTCCTCCCAGTTGGCCAGCCTTGGCCGGTTGAGTTGTTCGTCTGCCGAAAGTCGAGTCTGCCACCACAGCTTTGCGTCCCCGTCAAGGTAGTTCAAAGCCGCGTCCACATTCTCGTTGTCGGCTATTCTCGCCCCATGGAAATAGGCTTCTATGTCATACAGAAAATTCAGCAACTCTTTAGCGTCCCTGGCCCCGTGGAACATGCTCGGCTCCCGCGCGGCCTTGCGGCCCGCGGCCCTGGCTGGCGCGCCCATGCCGCCCGCCACCAGGACTCGAAGCGCCGCATGCTCGGCCTTGATCCTGGCTGTCCGTGCCTCATCAACTAGCCGTGCTTCCCTCAGGTTCGCTACATCGGCCACCAACTCCTCCAGGCTGGGTATGCCGTCGAGTAGAACTTGAAGAAGAGCCGTCTTCGTCTCCAAGTCCGTCAAACGCGGTCCCGTCGTTCGACCGCCATCGGCCATGATGCCGTCGAGAGTATGGCTCTGATACCAACTTTGTTGCAAATCCGACACTTAGACAATTTTTTTCGAAATCGCCCACGTAATCGCGCCTTCACAACCGGCTTGCGTCTAAGTTGATCTGTCTTAGCCATGATAAGCCTCTCCTACGCGTCGCCCTGCTTTGTAAAGCGGAAGACAAACAAGACAACGTAATTTTAAGGGGCCTCGCCGAGGTTCGCTCCTCGACTTAGCCCGTTTTTATTCCTCAACGAACAAAACGTACACAAAGGTAAACTCAAACCCGCGTGGAACCGAACACGTCTCGACCTCACCTCGCTAACCCAAATGAAGCTACTACACGGTTAACCTAAATGTCCCTTTGGGATCTTAATCACTAACCTAACTCGCTAGTGAACGCCTCAATGCGACCCCGTCGAATCCTTCCGCCAAAGATCCGATTGTGCGTGACTTGGTGTACTCGAAAGTGGCTCTCCAATCTCGAATTTCTGAATGCCTTGGTTGGGCGAATGAGGCTCTATTTATAAGCCTTAGCCTCCTTTGAATTGGTAAGAGATCTCCTCCAAAGATCTCCCAAATCTCCCCTCAGGATCTCCCTAAATATGGAAAGTATCTTCTCCCAAAATAAGGAAAGTATCTTTACCAAATCTAAGGACCAATTCAAACTCCTTGGAAGCTTCTCGGACTCAGCGTGCTGCGCCCGCATCGTCCTCGCCCCAGCCCGTCGCTGCGCCGCGCGCCGCCTGGCCCGCGCGCGGCAGCTCTGCCGCACACCATCCTGGTCCGCCTCGAGTGGACCAGGTCCGGCCTTGCCCCCCAGCTCAGCCGTCGTCACTCCGGCGCCGCCGCCGTGCTCCGCCGTCCGCCGCTGTGCAGCACCGCCGAGCGCCCGCGCCAGCTCGCATGTGCACGCGCCTCATCGCATCTCCGGCCACCGTGGCTGACTCCGCCGGCCCCATCCATGCATTGTGGGTTGAATCGTCCAAGTGTTGTTCCCCGCCAACTCGTGCGCCTTGGACCTGCACATCATAGCAACTTATATAATTCGGCCATGACGAGCTGATGACATGGCAGCTAAGGGTGTGACAAGGGGGATTTTGGCAAAAAGCCTTGACCATCCTGGTCCGCCTCGAGTGGACCAGGTCCGGCCTTGCCCCCCAGCTCAGCCGTCGTCACTCCGGCGCCGCCGCCGCCGTGCGCCGCCGTGCACCGCCGTGCTCCGCCGTCCGCCGCTGTGCAGCACCGCCGAGCGCCCGCGCCAGCTCGCATGTGCACGCGCCTCATCGCATCTCCGGCCACCGTGGCTGACTCCGCCGGCCCCATCCATGCATTGTGGGTTGAATCGTCCAAGTGTTGTTCCCCGCCAACTCGTGCGCCTTGGACCTGCACATCATAGCAACTTATATAATTCGGCCATGACGAGCTGATGACATGGCAGCTAAGGGTGTGACAAGGGGGATTTTGGCAAAAAGCCTTGTGACAGCAGTTACCCCCAAAAGGTCTCTGCTACCCCCCCCCCTTTTTTTTCTTTTTCTGTTTTGATTTATTTTTGCCAGAAAATATCAAATAACTAAAAATAAGTATAAAATAAAATTAATAACTCGAAAAATAATTAAAATAATCGAAAATTCGAAAATATAATATTTTATTTTAAAAAAGTAATATTTTTATTTTTTCAGTAAATATTTATTTAATAAAAAATATAAAGATTAAATTTATAAAAAATACTATATAGTTTGGGAATATAAACATTTATATTTTTAAAAATTCGAAAAACATATTTTCCGAATTCCGCTATTTTATTAATTCTCCATTCTCCATTCTCCATTCTCCTTCTCCTTCTCCTTAAATATACATATAATATATATATATATTATATTTATATATATATAAATATAATATATATATTATACCTCCCCCTTATAAGGGGTTTCTGCGCAAAAAGGCTAGCGACAACAGCGACCCTCGAAAGGGCTCTGCTACCCCCCTTTTCGATTTAATTTTCGTTTTGATTTATTTTTGTCCCGAAAAATAGCCGAAGACACGCAGTCTTAACCTCGACGAACGATGCACGGGGCCTCGCTGCCTGGGCGATGGGCCTATCTGCCAGGCTCTCCGGCGGGCAGCTTGGGCGCATGGGCGGGCACCAAGAGCACATGCCCGGGTTCTGGGCCTATCCACCAGGCACGGTCAGCGAGCTGCCGGGGCAGCACGGGCGAGCGGCTTCGCCCCCGCACGCGCACCCTGGCGGGCTGCCTCGGCGCCGATCGCTCCCCATGGGCAGGCTGCGGTACTTGTTCGCTATCGGTACTTATTCGCTATCGGTCTCTCGCCCGTATTTAGCCATGGATGGAATTTACCGCCCGATTGGGGCTGCATTCCCAAACAACCCAACTCGCCGACAGCGCCTCGTGGTGCGGCAGGGACCGGCACGTCAGGGCTCTCACCCTCTCCGGCGCCCCTTTCCAGGGGACTTGGGCCCGGTCGGCCGCTGAGGACGCTTCTCCAGACTACAATTCGGACGGCGCGGCCGTCAGATTCTCAAGTTGCGCTATTCCCGGTTCGCTCGCCGTTACTAGGGGAATCCTCGTAAGTTTCTTTTCCTCCGATTATTGATATGCTTAAACTCAGCGGGTAGTCCCGCCTGACCTGGGGTCGCGTGTCTGAGGCGCGCCAGCCCTGCGGCGGCCTCCTCGGATCCTCGCCGACGTCCCGACGTGCCTCGCCGCGACAGCTAGCGAGTTGAGGGTTCTACGTTCAACCACCACTAGTCGCAGCGCGCGAGCCGGGCCGTCCTGTTTGGGCAGGCCGCGCGAGCGGGGGCGCACGGGATGCCAGTCTCCGCCCTCCGCCGCTCGAGACGAGGAGGGGGCGACGCGATGCGTGACGCCCAGGCAGACGTGCCCTCAGCCAAAGGCTTCGAGCGCAACTTGAGTTCAAAGACTCGATGGTTCACGGGATTCTGCAATTCACACCAGGTATCGCATTTCACTTCGTTCTTCATCGATGCGAGAGCCGAGATATCCGTTGCCGAGAGTCGTTTCGGACATTCCGATGGGCGTCCGACCGCGCGTGCGAGACCGCTTGGCGACGCGCCGGCGGGAGGCGCGGCGCGTGGGGCGCCGGCCTAGCGCGGTGAAACGTGTTCGCGGTCTGCTTCGCAGGTTCGACAGTAATCCTTCCGCAGGTTCACCTACGGAAACCTTGTTACGACTTCTCCTTCCTCTAAATGATAAGGTTCGGTGGACTTCTCGTGACGTCGCGGGCGGCGAACCACGCGCGTCGCGACGATCCGAAAACTTCTCCGGACCATTCAATCGGTAGGAGCAACGGGCGGTGTGTACAAAGGGCAGGGACGTAGTCAACGCGAGCTGATGACTCGCGCTTACTAGGAATTCCTCGTTGAACACCAGCTCACAGAAGTGCTAGCCAACCATTCGGGACAAGGGACAACTGGGGACCGCCACCCGAAGGCAACGCACTGATGCGGAATCGAGCAAGTGAAATAACGAACACGGCCTACCGCGGCCTTACCAACACCCACATGGAGCCGCGACAACAGCAGCCATGATGCCCACCATCAACCGGGACGCGTCGTCGGGCATCGGGCGCCCAATTGGTGCGATAGCCCCCCACACGCCCTGCCCGGCCCCAAGCCCCCTTCAGGAGCAAAAAGCCTTGTGACAACAGTGACCCCCAAAAGGGCTCCGCTACCCACCCTTTTTTTTCTTTTTCTGTTTTGATTTATTTTTTTTAGAAAATACAAAATAACTAAAAATAAGTATAAAATAAAATTAATGACTCGAAAAGTACTTAAAATAATCGAAAAATCGAAAATATAATATTTTATTTTAAATAAGTAATATTTTTATTTTTTCCGAAAATATTTATTTAATTAAAAAATATTTTTTTATTCTTTAAAGATTAATTTTATCAAAAATACTATATAGTTTGGGAATATAAACATTTATATTTTTACAAATTCGAATAACATATTTTCCGAATCCCACACGAGGCTCGAAATCAAAAATCGAGCATTTTTTTCCCGAAATGGCGTCCGCTATTTGATTAATTCTCCATTCTCCTTCTCCTTCTCCTAAAATATAAATATATTATATATATACCACCCCCCTTATAAGGGGTTTCTGCGCAAAAAGGATAGCGACAACAGTGACCCTCGAAAGGGCTCTGCTACCCCCCCTTTCGATTTAATTTTCTTTTTGACTTATTTTTATCCCGAAAAGTAGCCGAAGGCACGCAGTCTTAACCTCTACAAACGATGCACGGGGCCTCGTTGCCTGGGCGCTGGGCCTATACGCCAGGCTCTCGAGCGGGCAGCTTGGGCGCCATGGGCGGGCACCAAGGGCACAAGCCTGGGTTCTGGTCCTATCCACCAGGCACCATCCGTGCGCTGCCGGGGCAGCACGGCGAGCGGCCTCGGCAGCATGCGCACCACGGGCGGGCGGCCTCGGCCCCGCGCGCGCACCCTGGTGGGCTGCCTCGGCACCGCTCGCTCCCCATGGGCGGGCTGCCTCGGCATATCACGCACCACGGGCGGGCGACCTCGGCACCGCGCGCGCAGCGCACGCGCCCAGCAAGCAACACGGGCGGGCTTTCTCGGGACAGCTTGCGCACCATGGGCGGGCTACCTCGGCAGAGCACACAACACGAGCGGGATGCCCGGCACCGCCCGCGGAGCGCGCGCGCTCAGTGGGCACCATGGCGCAGGATGTCGGCATCGCTCGCACACCATGGCGTGCTACCTCGGCACATCGCACTCATCGCGCGCTACCAGCATGCGGCCTTGGCCCCGCGCACGCACCCTGGCGGGCTCGCTCGCGCACCATGGGCGGGCTGACTCGGCATACCACGCACCACGGGCGTGAGGCCTAGGCACCGCGCGCGCAGCGTCTGCGCAGAGCAAGCAACACGGGCGGGATTGCTCGGCACCGGTCGCGCATCATTGGCGGACAGCCTCGGCACAGCGTGCGCGCCCAGCGGGCACCATGGGCTGGATGCCTGGGCACCGCTCGCGCACCATGGGCGGACAGCCTCGGCACAGGCCGCGCGGCGCGCGCACCCAGCGGGCACCATGGGCGGGATGCCTCGGCACCATTCGCGCACCATTCGCGGGCTTCCTGGGCATACCCGCACCGCGCGCGCAGAGCGAGAAACACGGGCGGGCTTCCTCGGCACCGCTCGCGCACCATGGGCGGACTGCCTCGGCACAGCGCGCGCGCCCAGCGGCCACCATGGGCGGGATGCCTCGGCACCGGTCGCGCACCATGGGCAGACGGCCTCGGCAAAGCCCGCGCGGCGCTCGCGCCCAGCGGGCACCATGCCCAGGATGCCTCGGCACCTCTCGCACACCCTGGCGAGCTGCCTCGGCACCGCTCGCGCACCACGAGCGGGCTGCCTCGGCTACCACGCACCACGGGCGGGCTGCCTGGGCACAGCGCGCGCGCCCAGCGGCCACCATGGGCGGGATGCCCCTGCACCTCTCGCGCACCATGGGCGGGGTGCCTCGGCACCGTTCGCGCACCGTGGGCGGGCTGCCTTGGCATGCCACGCTCTATGGGCAGGCGGCCTCGGCACAGCGCGTCCCATCAACAAACTTTGAATATTTTAATACCTCTCCAACCCTCAGATAGTGGGCAAAACACGTCAAGTTAATGCTAAGGAAGAAAAGACGATATTTTAAGAAACCTTTGATCACATTGAGAGGAGAAAGAAAGGGGGAGGTCGAACGGAAATCAAATCTATGCTTGGAAGAAGGTATAACCCTTTATTACCCTATGTTTCATTCATATCTCAAAGTGCACTAGGTATTAGACACCAAAGTTATCATAGGAATGAATACAATTTTAGTTCGGGAGTTTGAAGATTTTTAGAATTTCGATAATCACGTTTTAAGGAGCTTAAATTTTGGTAAGTGTAATTTTTGTGCTATGTTTCTATGTTTTACCCAAGTGGTGGTGAGCTATAAGGATTCTAAGTGCGAAAATTTCATGAACTAGGGGTTGTGCAAACCTTGACGGTCGAGAGTATATTATTCCACCTTAATCTCATATTTTTAGTCCTATATATATTAACATGTCTTAAAGAGTATTAAGTTTGAAAAACGATATAAGATTTGGGGTGTGTAAGGTAGGCCGTAGAGTCTAAGACGCATTTAAATCTCATATGATATTTATATGGTTCTTAGGAAAAAGATTACCTTTTTGATCGAAAACTAAGGGTCTACTGACTTAAAAGGTATTTTGTCACGTTGGGGTCGCGAAATGCGAGCTTCACGAACTCTAGTTCGCGGACTAGGTGATGTGTTAAGTTTCGTGGGTTGTAGGTTATATCATGAACTTCACGAATCGTTAGATTTCAAGCTTCGCGAATACATAAAAAGTAGCGAAACCCAAGTTTGAAAACCATGCGTGTGTAAAGAAGAGTGTTTAGCGAATCGAAATAAAGGATAGATAGAGTTCACGGAACAGATAGAAAAGAAGATAAACTTCGTGAAATATGAATTTGGCGAATTAGAGGCCATCTTTCGCGAATCCATGCAAAGCCGAGAATTGAGAGTGGCAAAATAAGTTTGGAGAATCATTGGTAACTTCAAGTTACCACACGAACTCGGCAAATTGGTGAACGAGAAGGATGGCGAACTCAAAACTTCACGAATTGAAGCTCAAAGGATTCGCAAAACACTTAGAGAAGGGCTAGAGTTCGCAAAAGGGAATTTGGCAAATCAATCAACACATCGCGATCCATATGCTGAAAGAATTCGCGAACTAGGAGAGCTTAGCGAATGGAATTTCACGAATCGACTTGGCGAACTCTAGAAATTTTAAAATGAGTTTCGTGAACCTTGCGGTGGTAGGAATGCTTCGTGAACTATGAAACGTTTGGCGAATCATGAGTGAATAAGGTCTTCACGAACTTGGGGATCTTTCACGAATTGTGAGGATAGAACATTATGCAAAGTAGAGTTATTCCGCGAGCCGTGGGCCGATCAAGGTTTTTCGCGAATGGAGCTTGTTTGGCGAATTGAGGGTATAGAGTAGATGATTTTGCGAATCAAGTTAGGATTCACGAATTTAGTGTGTTAAATATTTTATGACTTATAAGGGCATGAGAACTTCACGAATTGAGAGGTAAATAGGGAGAGAGTTCGCGAAATGTAGTATAGGGTATTTTGCGAATTGCGAGAAGTCTTAGATCATTTCACGAATTATAAGTAGTTCACGAATTATGTTTAAAGACATTAAAACTTCATGAATTAGGACTTCACGAATTTAATAAGTCATAAACTGGGAACCATGTATTTAGCTTCATGAGTTCAAGAAAGATCACGAATACTATTTCACGAATCATTAGCGATTTACATGCATGTGATATTTCACGAATTTAGCAAGTCGCAAAGTTTGGGCCATGCCATGAATTTCACGAACTTGAGGAATAGTAGTGAACCATACGTATTTCACGAGCCATGGGTAATTCACGAATTATAAGAATTTTCAATGGGTAACTCGACTTTAGCAAATTTCAACATGTATTTATTCTATAGCTAAGTATTTTAACACTTAGGGAATTCAAGAATTTAGACAGTACACTAACGATATAATTTTATGCTTGGGGTCAGGAACTAATATTTCACAGGATCACTAGCCGGTGATGACACGGCTACTCCTCATATTGCCCCTACTAGGCGACTTAAGGAGCTTAGGGAATACTCTATCGAGGAAAGGGCCCGCGCGAAGATTGATCTAATAGCTATGAACACACTCATGCAAGGCATTCCCAACGACATTTATAGACAAATAGACAGCCTCCCAACGGATAAGGGAATGAGGAATGAGTTGCATAGGATGATGCAGAGGACGGAAGTTGGTATCAAGGCCAAAAAGGCGAATATTCTCACTGCCGATGACTCCTTCAAAGCAAAGCCGGAGGAGAACCTATACGATGTATATCAAAGATACCTGACTCTTCTCAATGAGATGAGGAAGATAGAAATCTCGAAAATGAACATGGAGATAAATATCAGATTTCTATCCTCACTGCCCTCGGACTTGAAAAAGATATCCACCCAACTAAGACAAAACAAAGATCTGGAAGAGTTGGATATCCATGCCGTCTTCATAATCTTGCCCAACACGAGGAAGATGTTAGCGAGACTCAGAGAGAGCAGAAGGGCAAGCATATTGAAGACATCGTTGCCCTAGTCTCAGAGAAGCGTGGAACAAAGCCTCACAAAGAGAAGATCGTTAGGGCTCCCTCCCCATCAGAGTCAGAGGACAATTCAGAATCAGACACCGAGCCTAGCATGAAGGCACTGGGGAAGCAGTTGGCTCTAATCGGCAAAATGATGAGCAAAAAATACTTCAGGAAGAAGTCCTCATCCTCGGGCAACAGACTTCGGACCTCAAGCTCTAAAAATAAGGAACATGTATCAGAGAGCCCCGAAGTCAAGAGCATTAAAGAGCCCAACAAGTGCTTCAACTGTGGCAAGCCTGGTCACTTCGCCAGAGAATGCACTCTTCCCAAGAAAGAGATGCTAATTACTACTCCAAGAAGCTTCAACTCACGAAGCAGAAGGAAGCAGGAGTAGCCCTCATGGCAGAGCAGGACCACTGGCTCGAAGACACATCCGATTCTGGAGAAGAGAATCTAGCCCTCATGGCCCGCCTGGACACATCAGACGCCGAAACATCCAAACGGACAGACGAAGATGACGCGTCCACCTCATCACAAGAGGTAGACTCTTCTTCCACATTATTGACCATTTTAGAATCATATCGAACACAATATGCTAACATGAAACGTGAGCAGAAAAGTATTAAGGAAGTAGAGAATAAACTTTCGAGATCTCAGGAGAAGATAGATAGTCTCGAACCAGAACTTAGAAGCTCTAGTGCTAAAATAGAAGAACTTACTAAGAGCCTACATTCTAGAGAGACTAGTCAACCTCAGACATGACAGCATAGTGAAAGGATTAAGGAATTAAAAGATATGCTAGAAAATAACTACAATTGCCTGGTTAGGAATCTCAATGAGAAAGCCACCCTAAATTGTAAGATAACCGAAGCTACCACTAAGATCACTAACTTAGAAGCTCAATTAGAAATATCAAATTCCAAGGTTAGTGAGCTTAGTAAAGAATTAGATGCATATCAAGCCGCTAAATTGACGGTAGAAAATAATTATTCTCTCCTACGTGAGGAACATAAGAAGTTATATGCGAAAATAAAGAAATTAAAATGATCTTCTTACGCGTAGGGGACATTCTGAATAGACGATATTCTTAAACCAGCCCAATGATACAGATTTCTATAATCCAAAAGATGGCATAGGTTTCACTAACCCACGTATTTTACGGAAGAAAGAAATATATGATAGAACATGGGTTTAGTGTTAACCTCTCTTAGAGATTATACGGAATCGACATATCAAAATGCTTTCGATTCATCCATGAGAAAAGTCTCACATGGGCCTGAACTCCCCTTTGACTACACGGGACTAAATGAAAGATACAAAAATATGAAACCATCTTTAACACCTGTCTGTGATTTAGTTCAAGTTCTACCTCTTGACTCTCAAACACACCACAAGGAAGTCAAAGACGTTAATTATAAAAATTCTCTCTACATACCTCCTATCATAAAACAGATAGAGGAATCTCAAGCTAACTAGATAAAGAACGAGAGATTTCGAAGCTGAAACGAAAAAGTTTCTTAAGGAGATGGAAAATCTCAAAGCTTCCTCATCTTCCCAAGCTACCTCACACGCTATTATGAAAAGCGTGAAAATTGAAAAATCGCCTTCGAAAGATAAAAAATGTAAAGATAATTCTGTTATAAGTGCTAAGAATAACTCTATTTCACCTACGTCTACAGGGAGCATAGGGCTAGCACTGGAAACGAAGGCGAGAGTGTCTAGTATTGAGATAAAGAAGGAGCCAGTAGATTTGACTGTTTCTCAGAATGTTACTCCTTCTATTACAATAAAAGACAGTCGTAGTAATAAAAGAGCCATTTCTACTCTTAAGATAATTGCTTCTACTTGTTCACTTCAGCCTATCATTCTGAAACAAATGATACAAGGAAGACCCGTAGGAAACAAGATCCAGCCATGACGAAAGCTTATGGCGCTGTACATGCCTGTTCTCACCTAAGGTATCCCGTAAAGATTGAGTCCCCCAACCACCTTAGGAGATTATCAAAAGAAAAGATATTTTCCTCGGTTAAGCCTACCAAAGCATTTGTACGTGCTAAAATTAACCTTCCCTGCAAGGTTCAACCCAAGTGGGTTCCTAAATCTCTGCCTAGGACGAAAATAGCTGAAAAGGCCAAGTCACCTAAAGAGGCAAAACCCAAACCCACTTCTCCGGAAGTGAAATGGGTTATTAAGACTCCCTCAAGTGATAATTTAGGAATAATATCCGAACCTAAAACTATATCTGCTAATCTGAGAGGACCGATGCTTAAGTGGGTACCTAAAGCTCTCTAACGTGTTTCTGCAGATTCATCAAAAGACCGACCATACGGGAAAGTCGGATTCGGAAACAACGACTCAGCTCCCATTCTTGGATGTGGGGATATCATTTTGGAAAATCTGACGATAAAAGGTGTCTCTTATGTCGAAGGCCTCCGCCATAACTTGTTCAGCATAGGCCAATTCTGTGATAAAGAATTTCGAGTGGTTTTTCACACTGAATGGTGCAGAATTTTGGACAGTTAGGACACAGAACTCCTCTACGGACTTCGAAAATCCAATCTTTACACGATCAACCTGACGTTCGTACGGCCCTCGACAGCTGTATGCCTCATCTGCCAGACTGTTTTACAGAGGAACAGCTTATCAACGACTGTCTATCTGAATATGAAAGCTCTCCAACACCTTTCTACTAAAACGTTGGTCCACGGTCTTCCAACTATATAACTACAAAGGGAGCATCAATGTTCGGCATGTCAATTAAGAAAAATGAAGCGAGCCTCATCATGTCAAGCAAATCGTGTCTACTTCTCGCCCATTGTAACTAAACCACATGGACCTCTGTGGGCCAATGCAATCACAGAGTATCAATGGACGCAAGTATGTGCTAGTTATCGTCGATGACTACTCTCGCTACACTTGAACAAATTTACTCCGAGCCAAAGATGAGACCGGGGACTTGATTATCAACTTTGTGAACACTATTCAGAATCTGCTTCAACAGACTATTCAAGTTATTCTAACGGACAACGGCACTGAGTTCAAGAATAAACATCTCAGTGAGTTTTATCAGAAACTTGGAATTAGTCAACAATTCTCAGCCGCAAAAACACCTCAACAAAATGGGGTCGTTGAAAGGAAAAACAGAACTCTAGTGGAAGCCGCTTGTACAATGCTGATCCATTCCGGCCTTCCACACTTTCTTTGGGCTGAAGTAGTAAATACCGCCTGTTTTACCCAAAACAGGACGGTGGTTCACAAACGGTTCAACGAGACTCCGTACGAGATCATAACAAGAGAGTACCCAACATCTCATTTTTAAGGTCTTCGGGTGCAAGTGCTTTGTGGCGAACGACAGAGAGCAGCGTGGAAAGTTCGACCCTAAAGCATTACGAAGCAACCTTCGTCGGGTATTCTTCAACATCAAAAACGTACCGAGTATACATCAAGTCCATCCGCACGGTTAAGGAAAGCTATAACGTCACTTTTCACGAAGTGAACGAGATGGCTTCTGGGCACATCAGTCGAGGACCCGAGCCTAACCAGATGGCTCCTGTTCAAATCAGTTCAGGACCCCCGCTCAAACAGTTGGCTTCTGAAGACAACATCTCAGAACAAGTATTCACTGGTGTGTTGGCACAAAACCAACAGAAGATGGCAATAACTCAGCAATCAACGCCAGACGAAGCGCTAAGATTTGTGTTGGAAGACGGATTCCCTCTTTGAGCCTCTCACCGTTAATTCTACACCGGACGAAGCCGGTATTCCAAGTTCTTCAACAGTCCCTACCTCACCCGATTCAGAACTGCCTTAGAATAATGAAGAACCTACCGTGAGTGTTAAGGAAGAATCATAGAGTCGCTCCCTCCCAGTGCAGATATGGAACTTCCTCACACAAATGAACAATCGGAGAGCATTAGAAATCTAGACCCACAAATGGCTGATGCTTCGTCTTCAGCTTTGCCACATGAGCGCAAATGGACTAGCTCATCCGGTTGATCAGATAATTGGAGATCCTTCGAGTGGAGTAAGGACACGACTTCAACACAGTCTTTTCAGCTGCTTCTTAAGCCAAAACGAGCCTACCAAGGTAGCAGACGCAGTATGAGACCCGGATTGGATAATTGTGATGCAAGAGGAAATCAACCAATTCGAACGTCTTCGAGTGTGGAAATTAGTACCCCGCCCGTATGGAAAGACTATCATCGGAACAAAATGTGTATTTAAGAACAAGAAGAATGAAGATGGCGAAGTGGAACAAGGCAAGATTAGTTGCAAAGGGATACAACCAACAGGAAGGCATTGACTTCGACGAAACGTATGCTCCTGTTGCCCGAATTGAAGCCATTCGTCTCTTGTTGGCTTACGCGGCTCATAAAGACTTCAAGGTCTATCAAATGGACGTTAAAACTGCCTTCCTCAATGGCGTACTTAAAGAAGAAGTCTATGTCGCTCAGCCAGACGGCTTCGTTGATCAAGAACATCCCGATCACATCTATCGATTGGATAAAGCACTCTACGGACTAAAACAAGCCCCACGTGCTTGGTATGATGTCTTGAGTGAGTTCCTCGTAATGTTTGGATTTATTCGAGGAACAATCGATACGACCCTCTTCATCAAATGGCAAGACAAAGATCTGATGGTCGTTCAAGTTTACGTTGACATCATTTTCGGTTCAACAAATCCACGGCTTTGCAAGAAGTTTGGAGATCTCATGAAGAGTAAATTCGAAATGAGCCACATGGGAGAGATGCAATTCTTCCTAGGACTTCAAGTCAGGCAGCTCAATGATGGAATATTTATCAGTCAAACAAAGTATATTAAGGACATTCTGAAAAAGTTCCATCAAGATCAGAGCAAGCCTCTCAGCACTCCCATGTCAACAAGCTGCAAGTTGGATGTCGATCCCACAGGAAAATCGGTCGACATCACACTCTATCGCAGCATGATTGGATCTCTTCTCTACCTCACTTCTAGTAGGCCAGATATCATGTTTGCCACTCGTCTTTGTGCCCGCTTCCAAGCCATCCCAAAGAATCTCACATGCTCGCGGTGAAGCGCATTCTTCGCCACCTTAAATGCACATCTAGCTTAGGACTTTGGTATCCTAAAGGTACGAACTTCAAAAATTATGGGCTATACTGACGCTGATTATGCAGGTTGCCGAATGGACAGGAAAAGCACCTCCGGTGGCGCTCAATTTCTAGGCGAAAAGCTAGTCTGCTGGTCATTCAAAAAGCAAAATTGTGTCCCAACTTCGACGGCGGAAGCCGAATATGTCGCAGCCGACAGCTGTTGCTCATAAATGCTATGGATACGGACTCAGCTTTGCGATTCTGGGTTTTAAATAATATACCCATATATAGTGATAGCCAAAGTGCCATTGCGATTACGTGCAATCCTGTTCACCATTCACGCACGAACACATAGACGTAGAAAAAGGCACCATTGACATGTACTTTGTAAGTACGGAACATCAACTCTGATATTTTCACCAAGGCATTGGAAGAGAAACGATTCCAGATCCTAGTCGGAAATTAGGCATGTTGAATCTTCCGTGGTATGTGCATTACCTGATCTTCTGTGCTATCACATACTCTATTCTATGTGTTTTCCATGCTTATTTGTCTTTATCTTGTGTGATAAACAAAAAAAAAAACTACTATACGTATATCTATAATATAAGGGGAATGACGAGATCCTTTAGGATGCTTCGGTCTAAGTCACGTAGAATTTTTCCCAACGTACGACTGATTCAACTGCTTAATTCTGTCAGCCTAAGTCATATTCTTGTGTCTAAAGGTCTGAATTTTGCTATACTAGACACAAAGCCACCTTTCAAATGTGAGGACTCTAGCCCTTCAATTTTTCTCTCCTTGGATTTATCTCTTGTGTGAAGTCACACTTCAATGAAATGTCTTTTCTAGTGATACTCGGCTTCATACTCGCCCTTCTTTAGATCGTCAGGAAAATGATTTTGAGCATTTAGGCAATTCCTCACTCGGCCTGTTACAACCCTTTTCCATATCATAGACCTTAGTCATCCACTTTGGACCTTCTCCAACTTCCTTTTCTTCATTTGAAACCCATTTCAACCTTCAACCGATTATATTTTCGTCAAATGGCTGTTCAAACAAGAAAAGTAGGGGGAGAAAAGTAAAAGAAAACGAGAAGATGACTAAAGAAGGCAATGCTCAACGCACAAAAACAGACCAAAGGAACCTGCTTTTCAAACTACCAAAAGAAGGCATGGATCCTGCTGTGAACTTCTCCGTCGATAATCTTGTACGCTTGTCAGAACGGCTGGAAAGCACCTCGAAGTGAATCCGATCTTATATCGGGAAACGAGAAGAGGAACACAGCCTTGGGTACGAATTCCATAACCGTGAACTACTCTAAATTGATAACCTCTGAAACCTCTCTAGGGATTAAGAGAAGAGGAGCACGGTATCGGCCCAAGAACCAACAGGAAGAACTTCGCCTACGATACTCCTAGAGCCTCGTGGAGAAGCCAGCTTCAGGTTGAGCATAAATGGGATAACATAAGGGATGGGATTGAAAAGATGAAAATATTTTTTTTTTTGCCGAAAGAAAAGAAGGAGACGGACGTAGAAATGGAAGACGATAAAGATAAGCTCACCTTTTCCTACAAATTTCCTTCCTCCCTAAGTCCTAGCCAATTAAACCTTTAAAGCTCCTTTTGATTCCAACAACGATCTCTACCTTAGGTGAAAATGTTAAATATGCCTTGATCATAGGAAAATTGACTTAAATTTGCTTGTGTTGACTTGAGCGATATATATATATATATATATATATATATATATATATATATATATAATCCCCGAGTCAAAAATAATAAGAGCGCTAGAGAGAGTGTAGTGAGAGTTGTCGAAATTGATCACTCTATGATATTAGGACTTTTGATGACGAGACTTGACGGCAGTGTGTCTTTCAAGTGTCATACGAAAACTTAGGCGTGACGATCGATTGAAGCAAAATAATCTGACCCCATACTATTAATAATATTAATATACGTATGAAAATTATACATATATATAGATATACGAAAAAAAAATTCTTCGCACATTTTGAATGCAAATTTAACTTGCAGTGGTACTGAATGGATTAAAATACGATTCTATTTGTTCATGCTTTTACCCTCACGCAAATCTTTATTACATGATTAGGGGAACATGTAACTAGTCAAAAATGATTAATTGCGTGTTATATGATTGTCACTTGTATTGATTTGCATAATTACGTGATAAATCGATACATGTGCACTATTTGAGGGGGAGCATCTACAATGACTCCATGTTTTGAGCTCCAAATATTTTTTATGTTCTTTGCTTAAGTGTTGCAGAAATTTTCATTTTGATTAGCTTTGGACAACGCTTAAATAAGGAGGACTTCACAAATCTTCATGACTGTGGACTCAAGACATTGGTAAAACAATTCAGGAGGAGCCATATTAGAACAATTACTTCCTATTAACTCTCATATTCCCGACATCTTGCTCTAAATATTGCAGATTTTCAAATATTGATTTTGGAGCCAGATGTCAACTCTTCAAAAATACGGCGAGTTAAATTGCATTTTCGTTTATATTTAGGGGGAGTAATTCTGTGGTTTATTCTTAAAATTTAGGATCAATCTGAAATATTAAGATAAACTTACTATCGAGAAATTCGGGCGAATTTGTAGTTTCCAATCGCAGTTTCTAGAGCGCTAATTAATCTGGGACCAAATTGTAATTTTCGCCCTTATACTGACGAGCGAATATCAAACAGGAACCGAAAAAATTTCGATCGGAATTGTCGAAGCAAAAATTCAACAGTAACCAAATCACATTTCTCGATCGTAAGTTTCTCGATCGCAAATAGTAATGGGCGTAATTCTCTAAGTGTCGAAAACGTCTAATCTGCCCAATTAAGCGAAATCATTAGTTTGCAGTCGAAAATCCCTAAATACACGCAAAACCCTCGTTCGCAAAATTCAACAGTCAAATTTCTCGTGCGAAAAACTTCTTCCCCCAAAAGACGAATGTCAAAATCTTCAAAATCTTCAAAGTCTTTCGATTTTTCATCCGATTTTCGTCTTTAGAATGTAGATTTGACATCTGTTAGGGTTTATCATGCATTTAGACTAGATTTGCGTCTGTATTTTGACATATTTCGCATGATTCTTTGAAAATTTCTCGACTGTTCATATTCTGAGAACTCGAAATACTCGTTAGCAGTTTATTGGACCTTATTCTAAGTATAATCTGGGTTAAAAACTGCATAATAGGCTAGTTTCGATGTTTATCATTTTGGGGGAATATAACTTCGATCTTATGCGTTGTTAGTGTCCGATTGACAGATAAGACTAAACTGGAGTTTACAGGTTTAAATGCATCGAAGAACTCTCTCGCTCGCAAGCAGTAAAAAATTGAATTTTAATTTGATTAAGTCACTGTTTGCATCGTAAAAGATTTTCGATCGCAAATGTTTTCGAGTTAGTCATTTAGATAAATAACATTGAACGAAATTTATTTACAATCGAGAAACGCAATTTTGATTTTATGAGAGCGAAATATTACTGAGAGGAATAGATAAGATAGATGCAATCTCTTTAAAAATTTTCGAGCGCAAAACTTACAATCGAAAATTTCGATTTCAATTTTATTCTCGGTCGAAAAATTTTAGCGGCGATAAAATTTTCTCGATCGTAAAATTTCACAGCGAAAAACTGTAGAGTATACATTTGAATTGTGCTTGATTTTATTATTTGTCCTTGTAATTAGGGGCGTTTTGTATAGTAGTCCTTAGATTATGACTAGTTTGATATTTATACCAAGTTTGTTTGGTATAAATACATGTAAACAAATCGTGCTGAATAGAGAAAGTTTTGGAAATTGATCCGAAAGGCTTGCAATTCAATTTCTAGAAAGAGAAACAATAGTAACTTTCTCACTCTACACGAATTCTCTCTCTCAATCTTCATTTGAGTTTTTCGGTCGATTCTAAATGTTAATCATTATCGTCGAATTACTTAGAATTCTTGCCTAGGATCATAGAGTTGTTAATCGTAGGACCTAACAATTGGTATCAGAGCAGATTCGTTCTGTTTTGAATAAAAAATTGTTAGATTTGGATCGAAAATCATTTTCTGATTACTGTTCATCGAAGAACAGTTTGGCGCGCAATCTTTTTTCTGTGCTTAATTGACTTGTTTGATGTCTATGTGCTTGTTTGAGTGTTAAATGATGATCGCGATCAGATTTGTAGCTGTTCGAACTTCACTTTGTTGGATTAAATCGATTCTGTGATTTACTGTTTGCGAAGAACATGAAGAACACGTTCTGATTTTGATCAATTTCGACATATTTTGCTTCATAACATGTTTAATTGCTTGTTCGTGCGTAGTTAGTAAATGAATGCGAGCAATTACCTGAAATTTCACTGTCTAATTCGTTGTTTTTGCTTGAAATTGTATTAATCGTATTCTGTGATTTTTCTCGATCGTTCTAATTTTTCTCGCGAGCAATTACTTGGCGCGAGAATTTTTCTCGGTCAGAATACGAAGTCAGCGCTAGAATCATCATCACTAGAAATGATTTTAGTTAGAAATATTTCTCGAGCATTATTCAGCGAAAATCTTTTTCGAGAGAAGACCAATTTTGACTTGCATGCGCAAAAACTTTCTCTCGAAATACTTTTCCGGTCAGACCTTTAACGTTTGACCAGGCGAAAATCATTTACAGGTGAGAAACTTTTCTAGTCAACGGATTGAGTTGTCGAGAAACTTACTAACTTACTGTTTCTTTACGATCGAAATAAATTCACGATCAGGAAATTTTTCTCGACCGAACGATTTTGGGCAATTTATTTAGCTCGAAAAATATTTCGCTGACAAACTTTCTAGCACGAGAACAGTACATAGTATATTCTATTTCGACGAAATTATTTTCAATCAAACTTTAAAGATTGAATCGAAAATAATTCTCGAACTATTTTTCGAATCAAACGCTACTAACGAACTTTGTCACTTGTGAAGCACATTCATCATCTTCAAACGTTCAAAATACTTAACGAAGATCCTTCAACAACTCAACTACAACACAAAATGCATGCGTACTCGCTCGGAAATGACAACCGTCCGCCGATTTTGCAACGAGGCGAATATACCGTGTGGAGAAGCCGCTTCCTCAATTTCATCGCTCTAAAAGATCAAGCTGAAAATCTACTGCAGTCTCTTGAAGAGGGACCGGCACAATTCTGGGTCCATGTACCCGGTGATGAAACAGCTACTCCTCCAATTCCACCTTCTAGGCGACTAAGGGAGCCTAAGGAATACTCTATAGAGGAAAGGGCTCGAGCTAAGGCTGATCTAGTAGCCGTGAATACCCTCATGCAGGGCACCCCAATGAAATTTATAGACAGATTGATAGCCGTTCATCGGCTAAAGGAATGTGGGATGAACTGCATAGGACGATGCAGAGGACGGAAGTTGGCATGAAGGCCAAAAAGGCGAACATTCTCACTGCTTACGACTCCTTCAAAGCAAAGCCGGAGGAGAGTCTATATGAGATCTACCAAAGATACCTCACTCTTCTCAACGAGATGAGGAACATAGAAATCACGAAGACCAATATGGAGACAAACATCAGATTTCTGTCTTCTCTACCCGCGGAATGGAAGAAAATATCCACCCAAATCGACAAAATAAAGATCTAGTGGAGTTGGATATCCATGCCGTGTTTGACAATCTCGCACAACATGAGGATGATATAAGCGAGATTCAAAAGGAGCAGAAGGGCAAACAGATCGAAGACACTTGCCTTAGTCTCAGAGAAGAGGAGTTCGAAATCAAGAAAAGAAAAGAACGTTAGGCCTTCTTCTCCTTCAGAGTCGGAAGAAGAGTCAGACTCCGACGTCGAGCCAAACATGAAAGCCCTAGGAAAGCAGTTGGCTCTAATAGGAAAAATGATGAGTAAGAAGTACTTCAAGAAGAAGTCTTCAACCTCAGCCAACAGACTTCGTACTACAAGCTCTAAAAACAAAGAACGTGGACCAGAGAGCTCCGAAGTCAAGAACCTAAAAGAGGCTAACAAATGCTTCAACTGTGGGAAGCCAGGTCACTTTGCTAGAGAGTGCACTCTTCCAAAGAAGAGAGATGCCAACTACTACTCCAGGAAGCTCCAATTGACTAAACAGAAAGAAGCTGGAGTAGCTCTCATGGTAGAACAAGACCAATGGCTCGAGGACACGTCGAGTTCTGAAGAAGAGAATTTAGCCCTCATGGCCCGTCTCGACAATGAATCGGACACCGACACATCGAACCGGACGGACGAAGACACGCATCCACCTCGTCAAAAGAGGTAGTCTCTTCTTCCACATTATTGACCATGTTAGAATCATATCAAACACAATATGCTAACATGAAAAGTGAGCAGAAAAGTATTAAGGAAGTAGAGAATAAACTTGAGAGATCTCAAGAGAAGATAGATAGTCTCGAATCAGAACATAGGAGCTCTAGTGCGAAAATAGAACTTACTAAGAGCCTACATTCTAGAGAGACTAGTCAACCTCAATTAGGACAACATAGTGAAAATATTAAGGAATTAGAGATAGGCTAGCAAATAACAACAATTGTTTGGTTAGGAATCTCAACGAGAAAGCCACCTTAAATTGTAGGATAACCGAAGCCACCTCTACGATCACTAACTTAGAAGCTCAATTAGATCAAATACTAAGGTTAGTGAGCTTAGTAAGAAACTAGATGCCTGTCAAGCCGCTAAACTAACGGTAGAAAATAATTATGCTCTCCTAAGTGAGGACCGCAAGAAGTTATATGCAAAAATCAAAAAATTAGATGATCTTATTACGCGTAGGGGACATTCTGAATAGACGATATTCTTAAACAAGCCCATGGATATAGAGTTCTATAATCCAATAGAAGGCATAGGTTTCACTAACCCACATGTTTTACGGAAGAAAGAAATATATAATATTAAGAACATGGGTTTAGCTGCAACCACTCTTAGAAACATTACGGAATCGACATATGAAAATGCCTTCGATTCATCCATTAAACAAGCCTCACATGGTCCTGAGATCCCCTTTGACTACAATGAACTAAATGAAAGAGACAAAAATAGGAAACCATCTCTAACACCCATCGGTGATTTAGTTCAAGTTCTACCACCTGATTCTCAAACACACTATGAGGAAGTCAAAAACGTTAATTATCAAAATTCTCTCTACAAACCCCTATCAAAAAACAGATAGAGGAGTCACAGGCAAAGTTAGATAAAGAACGAGAGAATTTCGAAGCTGAAAAGAAAAAGTTCTTTAAGGAGATGGAAAATCCCAGGCTTCCTCATCCTCCCAAACTACCTCTTACGCTATTATGAAAAGCCTGAAAATCGAAAAATCGCCTTCGAAAGATAAAAAATGCATTAATAATTCCATTAAAAGTGCTAAGACTAATTCCATTTCACCTGTGTCCACAGGGAGCGTAGGGCGAGCATTGAAAACGAAGGCGAGAGTGTCAAGTTCTAAGATAAAGAAGGAGCCGATTGATTTGAATGTTTCTAAAAATGTTACTCCTTCCGTTACAATAAAAGACACTCGTCGTAACAAAAGAGCCATTTCTACGTTCAAAATAATTGCTTCTACTTGTTCACTTCAGCCTATCACCTTTAGAAGCGACAATTTCGAAATATGCTCTACCTCAAAATTACCTAAAATAATTCTGAAACAAATGCAACAAGGAAGACCCGTAGGAAACAAGATCCAGCCATAAAGAAAGCTTATGGCGCTGTACATGCCTGTACTCACCTAAGGTATCCCGTAAAGATTGAGTTCCCCAAGCACCTTAGGAGATTATCAAAAGAAAAGATCTTTTCCTCGGTCAGATCTGAGAGGACCCATGCTTAAGTGGATACCTAAAGCTCTCTAATTTGTTTTTGCAGATCCATCATGTGTGGTACCTCGTCTCTGGTTGCTCCACACACGTGACTGGTAGTCAAGAGCTGCTGAGCAACTACAAAGATGGACCAAACGGCAAAGTCAGATTCGGAAACAATGACTCAGCTCCAATTCTTGGATTTGGAGATATCATTCTGGAGAATCTGACAATAAAGGATGTCTCGTATGTCGAAGGCCTCCGCCATAACTTGTTCAGCATAGGCCAGTTCTGTGACAAAGGGTTCCATATGGTCTTTTATGCTGACCGGTGCAGAATTTTGGATAGTCAGGACAAAGAACTCCTTCAAGGACTTCGGAAATCCAATCTTTACACGATCAACCTGACGTCCGTGCGGCCCTCGACAGCTGTATGCCTCATCTCTCAGATTGATTGACAGAGGAATAGCCTATGGCATCAACGACTGTCTCGTCTAAATATGAAAGCTCTCCAATGTCTTTCTACGAAAAAGTTGGTTCACGGTCTCCCAAGTATACTACTACAAAGGGGGCATCAATGCTAAGCTGTCAATTAGGAAAAATGAAGCGAGCATCTCATCACGTCAAGCAAATTGCTTCTACATCTCGACCATTGAAACTAATCCACATGGATCTCTGTGGGCCGATGCAGACTCAGAGTATCAATGGAAGAAAGTACGTACTAGTGATCGTCACTGACTACTCTCGATACACATGGACAAAGTTCCTCCGAACCAAAGATGAGTCTGTGACTTGATTATCAACTTTGTTAACACTACTCAAAATCTGCTGCAACAGACTATTCAAGTTATTCGAACAGACAACGGCACTGAGTTCAAGAACAACCACCTCACTGAGTTTTGTCAGAAACTTGGAATAAGTCAACAATTTTCAGCCGCCAAAACACCTCAACAAAATGGGGCCGTTGAAAGGAAAAACCGAACACTAGTGGAAGCAGCTCGTACAACGCTGATCCATTCAACTTCCACACTTTCTGTGCGCTGAAGCAGTCAATACCGCTTGTTTTACCCAAAACAGGACGGTGGTTCATAAACGGTTCAACAAGACTCCGTACGAGATTGTGAATAATAGAGTGTCCAACATCTCATTCTTTAAAGTCTTCGGGTGCAAGTGCTTTGTGGCGAACGACAGAGAGCAACATGCAAAGTTCGACCCCAAAGCATTCAAAGCAACTTTCGTCGGGTATTCTTCAACATAAAAAGCATACCGAGTATACATCAAGTCCAACCGAACAATTAAGGAAAGCTATAATGTCACTTTCCACGAAGTGGCAGAGATGGCTTCTGGTCACTTCAGTCCAGGACCCATCTTCACCCAATGGCTCCTGCACAACTCAGTTCAGGACCGTACTTAACCCGTTGGTTTCTGAAGACAACATCTCAGAACCCGTAATCACTGGTGCGTTGGCACAAAACCAACAAAAGATGGCAACAACTTCGAATTCAACGTCAGAAGAAGCAACGAGACTTGTATTAGACGATTTGGACTCTCTCTTCGAGCTAGTATATCGGTCACACACTGCTACACCTACAATGGATCTCCACCGACGAGACCGATGTACTAAGTTCTTCTCACGTCTCTACCCCACCCGATTCAGAATTGCCACAGAATAACGTCGAACCGACAGTGGTTATTGAGGAAGAATCATCAGAGACGACCGATCCAAGTGCAGAATTTGAACTTCCTCAAACTTATTATCAATCAGAGACTATAGGACAGATGGATGACGCATCGACTTCAGCCTTACCTCATGAGCGCAAGTGGACTAGAGGGTACCCGGTTGATCAGATAATTGGCGATCCTTCGGATGGAGTGAGGACACGTCGTCAACACAGTCTTTTCAGCTGCTTCCTGAGCCAAAACGGGCCTACTAAGGTAGCTGACGCACTACGAGACCTGGATTGGGTAATTGCGATGCAAGAGGAAATCAACCAATTCGAACGTCTTCAAGTGTGGACCTTTGTACACCGTCCACATGGGAAAACAATAGTCGGAACTAAATGGGTATTCGAAAACAAGAAAAATGAAGATGGTGAAGTGATCTAGAACAAAGCAAGGCTAGTTGCGAAGGGATACAATCAACAGGAAGGCATCGACTACGACGAGACATATGCTTCTGTTGCCCGAATTGAAGCTATCCGCCTTCTCATGGCTTACGCGGCTCACAAAGACTTTAAAGTCTATCAGATGGATGTTAAGACCGCATTTCTCAACGGCGTGTTAAAAGAAGAAGTCTACGTCGCTCAGCCGGAAGGTTTTGTTGACCAAGAACATCCCGATCACGTCTATCGATTTGACAAAGCTCTCTATTGACTAAAACAAGTCCCACGTGCTTCGTACGATGTCCTGAGTGAATTCCTTGTGAAGTCTGGATCCATACGAGGAACGATAGACACAACCCTCTTCATCAAATGGCACGACAAAGATCTGATGGTCATTCAAGTATACGTCGACGACATCATCTTCGGATCAACTAATCCACGGCTTTGCACGAAGTTCGGAGATTTAATGAAAAGCAAGTTCGAGATGAGTCACATGGGAGAGGTGCAGTTCTTTTTAGGACTACAAGTCAGGCAACTCGAAGATGTGATTTTCATCAGTCAGACAAAATACATCAAGGAATTCTGAAGAAATTCCATCAAGATCAGAGCAAGCCTCTCAGCATCCTATGTCACCAAAGCTGCAAGTTGGATGCCGATCCCTCTGGCAAGTCGGTCGACATCACACTGTATCGCAGCATCATTGGATCTCTTCTCTACCTCACTTCGAGCCGGCCGGATAGCATGTTTGCCACCTGCTTATGTGCCCATTTTCAAGCCGATCCCAAAAGAATCCCATATGCTCGCAGTTAAAAGGATTCTGCGTTACCTTAAGGGCACTTCTACCCTTGGACTGTGGTATCCAAAGGTACTTCAAGCTTATTGGCTATACTAACGCTGATTATGCAGGTTGTCGAATGGACAGGAAAAGCACATCCGGTGGCGCTCAATTTCTAGGCGAAAAGCTGGTCTGCTGGTCATCCAAAAAGCAGAATTGTGTTTCAACTTCGACGGCCGAAGGGGAATACGTGGCTGGCGCCAGTTGTTGCTCCCAGATGCTGTGGATGCGGACACAGCTTCGCTACTATGGGTACAATTTAAATAATATACCCATATATAGTGATAGTCAAAGTGCCATCGCTATTACTTGCAATCATGTTCATCACTCACGCACAAAACACGGAATTTCAACTAGCCGACAATTTCACCAAGGCTTTTGATGAGAAACGATTCCAATTCCTTGTCGGAAAATTAGGCATGTTGAATCTTCCGTAATATGTGCATTACCTGATCTTCCGTGCTATCACATGCTCTATTCTATGTGTTTTCCATGCTTATTTGTCTTTATCTTGCGTGAAAAGCAAAATAACAAAAAAAAATTATATATAAAAATATAATAAAAATATATATAATATATATACCTATAATATAAAGGGGAATGACGAAATCCTTTAGGATGCTTTGATCTAAAGTCACTTAGAATTTTACCCGACATGCGATCAGTTTAATTGCTTAATTTTGTCAGTCTAAGTCGCATTCTCGTGTCTAAAAGGTCATTAGGTTGCTCCACTAGTCATAGTCACTTTACATATGTGAGGATTGAAGCCTTGTTCCTTTTTCTTTCTTTGGATCTATTTCTCGAGTGAGTCACACATCAGTTACTTGTCTTACCAAGTGATACTTGGTTTCATACTCACCTTGCTTTAGATCGTTAGGAAAATGATAAGGGCGCTTAGGATATTCCTCACTCGGCCTTATATAATTTTTCCCTCACATTAGCCCTTAGTCATCCACTTTGAGCCTTCTCCGATGTCCTTTTCTTCCTTTGAAACCCATTCCCAGCCTTCAACCGAATTCGATACTCTTCAGATGGTTGTTCAAACGAGAAAAGGAGGGGAAGAAAACAAAAGAAAAGGGGGATGATGACAAAAGAATGCATTGCTCAACGCGCAAAAATCAGACCAAAGGAACCTGCCTTCCAACTATCTCTTAGAAAGTGGCATGTATCCTGCTATGAACGTCTCCAACGATAATCTCGTACGCTCGTCAGAACGGCTGGAAGAGGAGCACCACGAAGTGAACTTCTCTAACGATAATCCGGTCTTATATCGGGAAACCAGAAGAGGAGCGCAGCCTCGGGTATAAATTCCATAACCGTGAAATTTCCAAAAAGATAATCTCTGAAACCTCTCTAGGGATTAAGAGAAGAGGGGCGCGGTATCGGGCCGAGAACCAACAAGAAGAATTTCGCCTACGATAATCTCCTATAGCCTCTTGGAGAAGCGGAGGTTCAGCTTGAGCATAGCATAAAAAAGGATAGTTGTTAAAAGAAAAAGAGGGAAAAAAAGATTGAAAAGAAGAAAGACGCCGAAAAAAAAGGAAACGGACGTAGAAATGGAAGATGACGAAGAGATAAGCTCACTTTCCTCTAAATTCCTTCCCTTCTAAGTCCTAGCCAAACTAAAACCCTTACACCCCTTTGATTCCAATCGACGGTCTCTCGCTTAGGTGAAATGATTAAAAAAAATGCCTTGATCACAGGAAATTGACTTAAAATTCCTTGTGTTGACTGGAGTGATATAAGTATAAAAATCCCAAGTTAAAAATAATTGAGTGCAAGAGCGAACCTAGTGAGAGTTGTCGAAATGAACCAGTCTATGAACTTAGGACTTTAGTTTGACGACATAATTTGACGGCATTTTCTTCTTTCAAATGTTCCGTAAAATTTTAGGGGTGACGATTGATCAAAGCAAAATAATCTGACCCCATACTAAAAAAAAAAACTTGAAAGAAAAAATTTCGCACATTTTGACATGAAATGTTATGTTTCATATGCGTTGAATCGAACAAATGCGAATTTCTTTAGCGTGTCGCACATTCTAAATGCAATGTTAGATTGCATTGGTACTGAATTGTTTAAATGCGATAAATTTTTCATTGCTGTTACCATCACACAATATCTTAAATACATGTTTTCGGGGACCACGTATTTGCCTTACTGGGTAAATTTGTGTGTCATATGCTAGTGACTTGAATTGATTTCATATGCTTGCATATTCAGTCAATTCTTGCGCATTATTTGAGGAGGAGCAAATATAAAAATTGTGCATTAGCTCCAAATATTCTTGACGTTTTTTCTCTAAGCGTTTCCGATTCCTTCAAACAAAATTATGGAGCAAGACGTCAACACTACAAGGAATGGAGCTAGTCACAGACCAAATATTTCATGCCTAAAATAATTATTGATTAACTCCATAATTTCTAACGTGGTACAGACTTTTTCATTTCTGCCAGGGAAGCTAGACGTTACTACACGAAAAATACAGGGAGTTAATTGCATTTATTTTAATCTTGACGTGGAGCTTTACAATGTGATTTTACTCGAAATAGGGATCAATCTGAAAATTTAAGAAGTACTTACTATCGAGAAACTGGATATAAGACTTAATTCACGATCATAAGTTTCTCGATCGTAAACAGTGTTGGGAACAATTTTGATTAGCCGCGATAATTTGCGATCGAAAAAAAAATTGAATTGAGGAGCAATTTTCAAATAAAAAATTTCTCGAGCGCAAATAGTAATGGGCCCGTTCCATTTAATCGCAAAATGTCAAATCGCAAAACCCAACACTGATCTACAGCGAGTTAATAAAAGTTCACTTTCTTGTCAGTCGAAAAACTTTTACTCACGCAACCGTAAATCGCAAAAATTTCTCTCGCGCAAAACTTTCACAGACAGTTTTATTTCCTCAAAAATCTTTCGATTTTCAACACCAAATTGTCTGTTTAAGGTAGAAATGAGATCCTTTTGCCATTTGCGTGCGATTTAACTCCATTAGCATCTGCATTTTATAGTTGTTCGCATGATTAAGATTAGTTTCTCCACTGTTCTTCAAACTGAGAAAACCGTATACTAATTTATAGTGATTTAGGCTTGATTATGAGTTTTATCTGAGATTAATGCCTGCACTTAAAATAGTTTCGATGTTCTCTATGAATCTGGTAGTATGAATCTTCGGAAAATCTGCATCTTCGACACTAATTTGAGTTTAGATGAAACTGGCATCGAAAAACACTGTCGATCGCAAAAGGTCTTAATTGAATCCCGGTTTAATTGAGATACTGTTTGTATCGAATTAGTTTTTCGAGCGATAAAATTCTGATTTAGTCGCTAAGATAGAAGATTTTGACCGAACAATTAATTACCATCGAGAAATCTAATTAGATCTTTGTTAGCGAAAAACTTAAGAACTGAATAGACAATTTTAGATGCAAATTAGATCGAGCGTAAAACTTACTATCGCAAAATAGAATTTTCAATTTAATTTCATTTAAGTCGCAAAAATTTAGCAGCGAAAAATTATTTTTTTTAAAGGCTTAATTTTTTCGATCGTAAAATTCGCGCTTAGGATTTAATTGATCGAAAAATTTTTCTCGACGATTGACTTAGTTTTTCGTTGACTAATTTCTAGATACAAAATTAACGCAGCGAAAAATTTTCCTTATAATCGAAAATCACGTACCGCTCAACAAATTTCAAATCGAAGTTTTATTCAATCGAGGAAAATTTCTCGATAGTAAATTTACCTGAGAAATAATTTCTCGATCGTAAATTCACGCAGAATTTTTCTCGATCATAAAATTGATCGACTACAGTCTCACGATTTCAACTTCAACACTTAGAAGATTTTTTCTCTAAGTCCTTTACACTGTAGCGAACATTAGCGAATAAAATTTTCTCGATCAAAAAATTAAACGGAGTTGTTACAATTGAAATCAATGCATAGGAAATCAATTTGAAAACCAAATTTATCGAGCGAAAAATTTCTCGGCATGAACAGTGACATTACCCGCAATTAAACACTTAGAAAATTTCGAACTCTTTTTCACGCGTTACATGTTTAATTCGAAATTACAATCATGCAATTACATTTTTTCAAAATCAAGTATCCTATATGCATATTATACGATTTCAATTCAAAATTCATCAAACATGTCATGAATTGATACAATATTATAGTTTGATGAAATTAAATCCATTTTCGACTAAAATCAAAAATTATGAACTAATGAAATTTTATATCTCTTTATTTTTTTTAGATGGATGGCTACCCTCGTTATAATCACATATACAACCACAACTTGTATCTGAAGGTCCAGGATACAAATTTCCAGCTCGATCTGAGCATCTTTCAGTGCCCGGACGAGATCATTGACTCTATCCTGCGAGGCCACCCCATCTGGCACGCATTGACGGTCACCGCCTCTGTGCCAATGATCTATCTCCAGCAATTCTGGGGATGTATACAAGGAGCTGTGGAAAATGGAGCATTCTCCTTCACAACAAGAATCGGAACGCGGCATATTCGTATGGACAAGAACCAGTTCGGGATGATTCTGGACTTGCCATACAGCGAAAACTACGACCCGCTCCCATCGGAAGCAGAAATGGTCCATGACTTCATGCAGATGGGATATCAACCACTGCTCACCAAGTTAGCTCAGGTCCAGAGAAGCGGTATCCCTCATCCCTGGAAGACACTGTTCGGGATTGTGAATGAGTGTTTATAACCCAAGCATGCTGGCTTCGACAAGGCAACAGCAACATACGGCGGATCTATCACGGACTCGCATTCTCCAGAAATTACGATTTCACGCAGCTGATCTGGAATGATCTTGCTGAACAGATTCGGCTGAAGGAGAATCGGAGATCGAAGAACGTGACCTACGCTCAATGGTTCAACGTGATCATCAGGTAGTTCATGGAGTTACATGCATAGAATATTCCTCAGCTACCTCCCGGAGGAAACTATCAGCCGCCAAGGCTCAAATTCTTCCATAATCCACGGCTCACGGACTTGGACCAACTGTCGATGCCGATTCCGCTCAACCTTCTTCGGCTCGCCGACCCCGTGGGAGCTGAATATCAGTGATTCTGTCGGGAGAATCACCTCACCGAGGAGATGATTCGAGGGCCCCCGCCAGTTTTTGGAGCTAGCCCTCCCCAACCGGAACACCAACCAAGCCCTGACGACACGATGATAGATGTTGTCGCTCAAGAGCTTCAACATGAGTCTCCATTGGTCGAAGAGCAAATGCCCGACGTAGATGATACCCTAATAGACGTCGTGGCTACTGAGATGGCGCTCGAGGCTCCTGAAAATGAATATCAAGTGGAAGTGCCCGTACATGTAGGCGTGCTCGAAGAAACCATTGAGGAGGTTCTTCAACCAGTAGCACAGCCCGAGGTTGAAATGGGGCAAAGCTCTCTTCCACGAGTGACGGATCAGGCACATGAGGACGCTGAACGTGACCCTACTACTCATACGGCCACCCCGTCTAACACGGAGTCGGATGAGGAAATCAGCCTGATAAGAAGGACTCCCAGACGACTTAGCATACAATTGGAGTCCCTCTTCCAGGCCGTCACCACCGCACCAGATACCATGCAGACCGCTTCCACAAGTGTTGCTGGCACTTCTTCTGTAGGACCCCGGTCCCCGGAAATTAGGGCGGCCAATAAATTACGTGTATGCTTTACGTGATTTCATAATAATTTCGTATATGTTGAATGCGCATGTGATGTTATGAATTTTATGCTCGTGAATGCTACGAGAATTATGTGCGAGTAAGTGCGAAGGACTTCGGGTCCATTATGAACCCTAATTTGGAAGGGTAAATTCTAGGAAATGGAAAATGATAGATTGGGCTGGATTAATTGCTGCTGGACTAGAAATCAATATTTAGGTCCAATTTGAAAGAAAGGCCCAAATGGGGGACAAGCTCCCCTAAAACTTGGAAAAGCCCATGTCCTAACCCTCAAAAGCCAAGACAAATATCTACTAATAAAAAAACCTCACAATTCCACTTAAGAAAAAGTGACGAAAAAGCAAGAAGGAAGGAGGAAGGAGCCGAGACAGAAATCGAACAAAGAGCACCTCAACTAGCTAAGGATTTCGAGATTTGTAAGTAAATACCCTTCTTAAACTATTAATTTCGTACCTTAGGTGTAGTTGGAGATTATTAATGGCATTAGAGGCAAGTAGTTGAGGAAGATTTCGAAAACCCTAAATATGAGATACAAACTAGTGTTAAAATCCCGATTTAAGTCGATATTTAGGGCTTATGAAGCTACGGTATTAGTTCTAAGTAAGAATCATGCGAGTTAGGTAGCAGAAAAGGGTAAAACACAGAAGTATCGACTGGATTGATAACATGGAAGTAGTGTCGACGGGATGAACACTTGTGTTTCGATCGAAAGTAGGAACTTTCACCTAGTTTCGATCGAAAGTGAGCAATTGAAAATGGGGTTTCGGGCGACACTTGAATAAATTGAGATTCAGGTTCAATTTAGCCAATTTTAGATTGTAAATTAAGCATGGTATGAGTTTCGACCGAAACTCATTTTAATACATGAGTATCGACCGAAACGCGATCTCGATTCATGCAACCGATCGAAGGTGGAATCGATCGAAACCCTCAAATTGATTTAAATGATCCTCTATCCGCGTATGGTTTCGATCGAGACCTGAGATGACGCCATGCACATGTCATCACACGGCGAAACTCCACCCCAAGCCATTCGATTGATCGAAAGTGACTTAGTTCCATGCATGGTTTCGATCGAAACCTGGCCGACGTCATGCCGGCGTAGAAACGCGGCGAAACTCACTCATACCATATGCACTTTCGATCGAAACGGAGATGATGAGATGGTGACGTCAATGAACGGCGAAACCCGCCCATGCACTACGTATGTTTCGGGCGAAACCAAAACACAACACCCATCGATCGAAAGTAGGATTTGATGCAATTTCGGGCGAAACTAACACATAGTAACTAGCAATCGAAATTAGGGTTTAGTATAAACTAGTTTCGATCGAAACTAGCTAGCAACTATGACTTTCGATCGAAGGAGATCTCGGCGAAACTCATGTAACTTAGGAATTTAGAAACATCAAATAGACGAATTGAATTGAGCAAAACCTAGCAAACTAAATGACTTTCGCCGAGACATATGAGTTAGAATAAACTAATTCTAACATAACTTAGCATAGGAACCAAACGACTTAGGAAAATTCAAATAAGGCAAATTGAATGATTTGGAGTCTAGAAATTTCGAACAAGTCCAAATAATTAATAAGACGGAATTTAATTACCTCGACGGATTAGCCAAGGAAACAATGTACTAATACTCCAATAATTTTTATTTAAAAGGTCGAACGGTAGGAGCGAACGGGGAAGAACAATAATTAAGCTTGGACGACAGGTAAGTAGAAATTCAACTACGACACGTAACTTGCCTGCGTCCAAATTATGTGAATTATGTGCTCGTGTACTTGGGACGAAATGTGCACGATACGACATGATTTAGTTTTATACACGATAGCATGATCTGCATGTTTTTACGAGCATGGCACGAGCATTTGCACGCATGCGTAGTGTATAAGATGCGAGGTATGAGCGTGCACAAGGATCGCCTGTGTGCGATATACACTCGCCGATTTTGGCGTTTGTGTCGACTCGAATGAAAAGTCACGGCTTCCCCTATGCAGCCAGTAATGCGAATGAAGCTATAAGGCCTGTATAAGAGGTTGGGGGGATACCCCGTATGCGGAAGATGCAACCTGGAGGATGCGGCCCGGGGCACACGTTGAGTAAGGGAAGATTCCCTCGGGTGACCTTCTAGCGTGTAAAACGCTACCCGGAGGGAAGATTCCTTCGGTTGACCTCCGAGGTTAGTGGCCTCGGTGTTGGCTACCAGTGAGAAGCGCCCGCGTGGAGGCCACACTGAGTAGGGAAGATTCCTTCGGGTGACCTTCTAGTGTGTGAGCTTCCACACTTGAGATCTCTAAAGATGGCGCATAGTGGGACTGAAAGCCGAGGCGTGCGAAGTGAGAGTATGAGAGAAAGGGTATGAGTCGGGAAAAGAGTACGAGTATAAGAAAAAGAGTATGAGCGTTAGAAAACGACGGCGTGGATTGCCGACTCGTTAGGACACGTGCATACATGCATAATTTCTGCTTACTGAGCCTCGGTGGCTCATTATTTACGTTACGTGTTGTAGGTACTGACGATCACGGTACGTGATTTATCGATGATGCAAGGCCAATCTTTTGGAGCTTCCGGCTGCTTTTGGGGTGGGAATGTGTGTATGGATGACGACCTGTGAAGGCCGGGCGCATAGGGAGCTTTTGGCTGCACACACACACACACACTTGTATATCATGTGGATATGGATACGATGGGATGTAGACGAATTATGAATATTCTTTTGACATGTGTATCAGACTTCCGCACGCACTTTTAAATGAAAAATTTTATTCGCATTTTTACGCTTTTGCGCATTAACAAAGCATTAGATACATAGGATTAGAACGGAATACGGGGGCGGGACGACGGGTCCTGACATCTTCGCTCAATCTTGAGCCGCAACCGAATCCACCGGTGTCTGGTTCGCAGGCGCAACCCGAGCCTGGCACAACACCCTTAGAGGAGAATCTTCAAGATTCGGCTCGAGGATTGGGTGGAAGTCTCATACAGTCACAACCTCAAGTGACTGTGAGCCAACCTGAAGAGTCGGTGTCTACTCAAGGGTTGATAACAGGCGACATCAGTCGTCCTGGTCCATCCAATGAGGCGTCCCCACTGTTTGTGACAAACGAGCAATTCCAAGCCGCTCTCTCCGCTGCTGTTCAATTGCTTGAAGCCAAGATATTGGAGAGAGTTCTTACCGCCGTGGAGGCATCCCGTAGAGACACCAGGAAAGCACCTGCCTCCGAAGGCACCTCGTCACAACCCAACCTCACACCTCCACAACCCACACCAACCGACCCTTTAGCCAATTCATCCATCCTCATCAACCCATATACCTATAATCGAGCTCCACGATATCCTACTCGCTTGCCTGATCGGCCTTTCCATCCGGTTGCCTCAAGAATAATCTCTTTATAGGCGATTGGTGGATCACCCTGAGCCACCTACGGAAACTTGCCGAGGCCAAAGCTCCCACTCAAGACGCAGACATGACGATCCTGACAATCAGGACCCTCATGGGGGGGAGAAGAGGCCAAGGACATCTACAAGTGGCCAAGGACAAGGCTCGGGCGCTACGCAGACAAGCGCTGGAGCAGGTGAAACCCAAACCCAAACCCAAACACAAACCACCCACACCACGCACCGCACCGCCACTCCACCACATATCGACCCACCAACCTTTACCCTCGGACGCCTCCGCCTACACCGCCGATCTACTCAAGCCCCTTGCTTCCGGAAGAAGAAGCAAGTGCAGCAATGCTCGTGGCCCTAGCAGCTACCCAAGCTACTCCCTCAGTTGCTCCAGACCAACCGGGCCCCTCAGGACATGGCGTCAATCCATACGAGGTCCTAGAAAAATACATCTTCGAAGGACAGTGGATGACCCATACCATGCCCGAGGAGCATCAGGGACAACGGCTTCAGGACGTCCGACACTTCTTACAACAAGCATCCGTGGACCTCGTAATCATAGAAGACGATGAACTTCAGAAAGGTAAGGCTGGATGTAAGGCTGGGGATCCCGAAGGAACTACTGAAGAGTCACTTCAAGGAACTCTCCCCGATATGCCAACTCCTCAGTGTCTACTGTGCAAAAGGAGGACTTCCAACACCTCACTGCGTCATTGAGCGAGTGGACAGAACCCGAGAGGAACTGAGCGAGAGCGACCTACCGTACCTCCCTGCCGACGAGGTATACCACCTCTATCAGCTGTCGTGGTGAAGTACAAAGGTCCTCAAGGCTTCATCAAGAAAGAAGGCCTCGAAGGGCTCTATCGGTTCATCGTGCGACAAGTCAAATACTTCGCCGTGCACGACCTTCAGATGGCTCTGAAGAGCAACATGAAGAAGGTCAACATGGCCGAACCACTCAACAAAGGACCTGAGGTCGTAGGGCTTCCAAGCAATCATGTGCACATCGGCTCGGTCATCGGCATCACCTACAACAATCCAATTGCCAAGAAGACTAGGATGATGATGAAGACAGAGATTCATAAGTTTTGCGACGGAACGCTCAAGGTCATCAGGAGGAATATCGTATAGAGGTTGGAAGAAATCAACCGAGACAAGATGCTGAGGATCCACCGGTTCGTGAGAGAACAGCCGCTCCTGATGGAATTGCTGGATGACATCGAGGAGCGCCTGAACCTAACGGAAACGATAAGAGACTATGAGCATGCGCTGGGCTTGCGCAGATCTTACTACGCCCGACGAGGACAAACAGCGGGAGACGCAATCAAGCACAAATGGGGAGATTGTAGAGTATACATTTGAACCGTGCTTGATTTTATTAGTTGTCCTTGTAATTAGGAGGTTTTGTATAGTAGTCCTTAGATTAGGAATAGTTTGATATTTATACCAAGTTTGTTTGATATAAATACATGTAAATGTCAATCATTATCGTCGAATTCTCTATCTCAATCTTCATTTTAGTTTTTCGATCGATTCTAAATGTCAATCATTATCGTCGAATTACATAGAATTCTTGCCTAGGATCATAGAGTTGTTAATCGTAGGACCTAACAAAACTTATTTAAAATCGAAATACTTTGTCGCTCGTTAATTTTCACAGCAAAAATTTTATTCACGCGCGAAAAATTTTTCGATCGTAAATTTACTCGGAAATCTAATTTCTGGATCGTAAATTCGGAAATCTAATTTCTGGATCGTAAATTTACACGAAATTTTTTCTCGATTGTAAAATGTCTTGTCTACAGTATCGTGTCTAAAGGTCAAACAGACTTAGAAAAATTTCTAAGTCTTTTTCACTGTAGCCTTCTATAGCGAATAATTTTCGATCGCAAAAATAAAAGGATATCTTGATTAAAAATCAGCACTTGGCAAATTTAAAATTGAAATTTCAATTTTACGAGCGACAAATTTCACGGAGTGAACAGGGGCTTTAAACACTTAGAAACTTTTCGAAAACTTCCATATGAAAAATATACATAGGTCAAAATATCATTTTTTTTATATAGTCACTCTCGTATACCTATGTGCCAATCCATACATTCTTCAAGATAATTTCGACTCCAAACTAATGATTTACATTTCTTATGTGGATTTCAGATGGATCACTACCCCACATACAATCACATCTACGAGAAGACCTTATATCTCAACGGACACGAACTTCCAGTTAGACCTGACCGCCTTCCGGTGTCCAGATGACATTATCGTGTCCATCTTGCAAGGCCATCCACTATGGCATGCACTTACAGTGACGGCATCAATGCCGATGGTCTACCTCCAGCAGTTTTGGAGGATGATCAAGAGCCTCATCTTGAACGGGGCATACCACTTTACCACGTTTGTCGGGACGAGGCACATCTGCAGAAGAACGAGTTCAGAGTTCTGCTTGACCTCCCTGATAGCCAAAACTACGACCCCCTCCCATCAGATGCAGAACTAGTGCGTGATTTCCTCCAGATGGAATACCGTCCGCCGCTCACCAAGCTAGCTCAGATGCAGAGCAACGGGGTTCCCCATCATGGAAGACACTTTTCGGAATCATCAATAAGTGTCTATCCCCGAAGCACGCAGGCTTCGACAAAGGCAACGGCCACATCCTCCGGATATTTCACGGGGTTGTGTTGTCGCGGAATTACGATTTCGCTCAACTGATTTGGAACGACCTCGCAGAGTAGATCAGAAAAAAAGAGAACAAAAGGTCCAAGAATGTGCCGTATGCGAGATGGTTCTCCGTCATCATCCGCCGACAAATGGAGATGTGCGAGCAGAACATTCCCCGCCTGCCTCCGAGAGGAAACTATCAGCCACCAACGCTCAAGTTCTTCCACAACCCAAGGCTGGTGGACCTAGCTCAGCCATCGATGGCCATTCCACTCAACCCTCTTCGTCTTGCCGACCCCGCGGGAGACGAATATCAGAGATACTGTCGGGAACATCATATCACCGAGAAAATGGTTCGAGGGCCCCCGACAGATTTCCCAGCGAGCCCTCCACAACAACAACACTCAAGCCCTGACGCCATGATGATTGATACAGTGGCCCAGGAGCTAGAGCAGGAGCTTCCAACTCAGGACGAACACATTCCTGATATAGATGCCACGTTGATTGATGATGTGGCTGCAGAGTTGGAACAGGAAGCTCCAGAAGAAACACTACAAGTGGAAGTGCCCGTCCATGTTGGCGTGCTCGAAGAAACCATTGAGGAGGTCCTTCAACAAGTAGCATAACCCGAGGCAGAAAGGGGCCAAAGCTCACTTCCACTAGTGATGGATCAGGCTCTTGAGGACGTTGAACGTGACCCTACTCCTCACATAGCCACCCCATCCGACGCGGAGTCCGATGAGGAGATCAGCTTGATAATACGAACTCCCAGACGACTTAGCATACAAATCGAGTCCCTCTTCACCGCCGTCACCACCGCACCAGAAACCGTGCCGATCATCTCTTCAAGTGATGCGGCCACTATTTCGCTCAATCTTGAGCCGCAACACAATCTTCCGGTGTCTGGTTCGCAGGCCCAAACCGAACCTGCCGAAACACCCATAGAGGAGAATCTTCCAGATTTGACTCAAGGATTGGGTGGAAGTCCCGAACAGTCACAACCTCAAGTGACTGTGAGCCAACCTATGTAGCGGGTGTTAGCCCTAGGGTTGATAACAGGCGACATCAGTCGTCCTGGAACATCTACAACGGATGCGTCCGCTCCGTACGTGACTGGAGACAGACTTCAGGCCCCTCTCGCTAACGCGCTAAAGGATTTTGAAGACAAAGTAATGGAGAGCGTGCGCAATGCCATCGAGACGTCCCGCCAAGATCGTGGGAAGCACCCGTCTCGGAGCCGTCTTCATCACAACCCATCCTCACACCCACTCAACCCATCCTATCCACACAAGTCCTAACACACATCCTCACCCACAACCTCATTAACCCCGCCACCATACCCATCAGCGAACTCCACTCAATCCTGGTCACCAGGCCATTGGAATTGACAACACGAAAGCTGGAAGAAGAGGAACTCTTCCGCCGTCTCGTCGATCGTCCTAACCCATCCCAAACATGCCGCGGCCAAGGCTCCCACTCCAAACACCGACATGACGACCCAGACGATCAGGGCCGTCCTGAGGGGGAGAAGAGGCTAAGGTTATCACAAGGGGTCAGAGAAAGAACCCTAGCGCGACTCAGACAAGTAAAGGAGTCGCTGGAACCTCACTACCCACTACCCAAACAACCACCACCACGCACCGCACCACTATAACCCAAACCCAAATCGACCCACCATCCTTCATCCTAAGGACACCTCCGCCCACACCACCGACCTTCACAAGCCCCTTGCTTCCGGAAGAAGCAGCAAGTGCCGCCATACTCGTAGCCCTAGCAGCTACTCAAGCTACTCCCTTGATCGCTCCAGACCAACCGGGTACTTCTGGCTATGATGTCAATCCGCACGAATTCCTAGATAAGTACATCTTCTAAGGACAGTGGATGACCCACAGCATGCCCGATGAAGCTCAAAGACAACGTATCAGGGACGTTCAACTGTTCCTCCAAGCAGCTTCCAGAGTTAATTGCGCAACGAGCGGCCTCTCCTATAAGACAAATGCCTGGAACCGTTCGCATTGATACGCAGTGGGAAAATATAAGGATCGAGATCCCATTCCCGGAAGAAGTTCGTCAAAATATTTGGAGGTCACCGAACAAAATCAAGACGCCGAACGAGTTCGAACTTAGAGTCATCTCTCACTGGGAGCAGCAGAAAATGATGAGCTATCTTTGGATGCTAACCCAACTCGGACCAGACATGAGGATGGGGATTCCTAAGGAACGGCTAAAGAGTCTCTTGAAGGAATTGTCCCCGATATGTTAGCTACTCAGCGTCTACTGCACTAAAGGGAATCTTTCAACACCGTACTACGTGATAGAGCGGATAGATCGAACTCGAGAAGAACTAAGCGAGAGTGACCTACCCTATCTTCCTGCCAGGGAGGTGTACAAGCTCTACCAACTCTATGTAGAGAAGTACAAGGATCCTCAAGGCTTTATCAAGAACGAAGGACTCGAGGGACTCTACCGATTCATGTTGCGACAAGTCAAGTACTCCGTCGCACACAACCTTCAGATGGCTCTGGAGAGCAATATGAAAAAGGTCAACATGACGGCCCCGCTCAATCAAGGACCTGAAATCAAGCAATCACGTACATATCAGCTTAGTCTTAGGCGTAACCTACCACAATCCATTAGCTAAGAAGACTAGGATGATGCTGAAGACTGAGATTCATAAGTTTTGCGACGGAACGCTCAAGGTGATCAGGCAGAACATAGAGAAGAGATTGGAAGAGATCAATCGAGAGACAATACTGAGGATTCACATATTCGTGAGAGAACAGCCGCTCCTGTTGGAACTACTTGATGACATTGAGGAGCGACTGGAGCTGAGAACACGCTAAGGGACTTCGAGTATGCGCTGGGCTTGCGCAGGTCGTACTACGCCCGACGAGGACAAACAGCGCGGAAACGCAATCAAGCACAAAGGGGGAGATTGTATAGTATATATTTTAATTGTGCTTGATTTCATTAGTTGTCCCTCTAATTAGGGGCTTTATTTGTATTAGTCCATTGATTAGGACTGGTTAGATATTTATACCAAGTATGTTTGGTATAAATAGATCTAAACAAATTGTGCTTAATACAGAAAATTAGAGAGTTGATCCGCAAGGCTGCCGAATTCATTTCTAGAGAGAGAAACACACAAAACTTTCTCACACTAAAGGTTTTCTCTCTCGTGTTCTTCAACCAAAGGTTTTCGATCGGATTTCAGTCTTCATCATTCTAATCGATGTCCTTAGAATTCGTGCCTAGGATTAATTGTGTTGACAAACGGGGACCAAACATACCTGTGTTTGCGCTGAAGACAGAAGAAAATTCCTCCCAGAGACTTGAATATGTACCCGTAATTAAGGAGTTCCCGGACGTATTTCCGGAAGACTTTCCGGGACTACCCCCAGACAGAAAAATCGAGTATACGATCGACCTGGTGCTGGGAGCAGCACCTATATCCAAGACCCTGTACCGGTTAGCACCGGCCGAACTGAAGGAGCTGAAGGAACAGATAGACGTACAGAAAGGGTTTATTCAGACCAGTTTCTCTCCCTGGGTGCGCCAGTTTTATTCGTATGGGAGAAAGACGGTTCGATGCGTCTTTGCATAGATTATAGGGAGCTGAACAAGTTAACAGTCAAGAACAAGTATCCACTGCCCAGGATCGACGATGTCTTCGACCAACTACAAGGCGCCACGGTGTTTTCTAAGGTTGATTTGCGATCGGGATACCATCAGCTGAAGATTGGCAAGGAGGATATTCCTAAGACGGCACTCAGCACGAGATACAGACATTTCGAGTTTCTAGTCATGCCTTTCGGGCTGACTAATGCACCGGCGGCCTTCATGGATCTAATGAACCGGGTGTTCAAGCCCTATCTGGACAAGTTCGCGATAGTAATCATAGATGATATCCTCGTCTACTAGGACGAGGGAAGAGCACGAACAAGTAGCATTTTTGGGGCACATTGTCTCCGTAGTGGGAATCTCAGTGGATCGAAGCAAAATCGAAGCAATTAATAACTGGCCGCAGCCGACTAATGTAATAGAAGTACGGAGCTTCCTAGGCTTAGCGGGCTACTACCGGAAGTTCATAAAGGATTTTTCGAAAAACGCCTCTACGCTGACGAAAGTGACTAGAAAGAATACTCATCTTTCAATGGAGCGAAGAGTGCGAACGAAGTTTTCAGGAACTGAAGAAGCGGCTCACTACAGCCCCAGTACTGACAATACCCTAAGGAACAGGGGGATTTTCCATTTATAGCGACGCTTCGAAGAATGGGCTCGGATGCGTATTAATGCAAAACAGAAACGTAGTGGCCTACGCCTCACGGCAATTGAAGGAGTACGAGAAGAACTACGCTACGCACGACTTGGAACTAGCAGCTGTGATCTTTGCCCTCAAGATTTGGAGGCACTACCTGTGCGGAGAAAGGTCCGAAATCTACACCGACCACAAGAGCTTAAAGTACTTCTTCACCCAGAAAGAACTGATTATGAGACAAAGGCGGTGGCTGGAGCTGGTAAAGGACTATGATTGTGTAATCAACTACCACCCGGGCAAGGCAAACGTGGTGGCTGATGCCTTAAGCCGAAAAGCCGTAAGTACGGAGCTACAGCTACTTGAAGTAGAAATCGTACCATTGGGCGAGATCGAGACAAAGTTAACAGCTTTGACGCTTCAACCAACATTACTGGAGCAAATCAGAAAGGCACAGGAGAGTGACGAGCTATATATGAAGATCAAAGGAACACAAGCAAAACAGCCGGCAACAGACTTTGCATTCCGAGATGACGGAAGCCTATACTACAAGAACCGATTATACGTATCGGATAATGCGGAGTTTCGAGGGACATAATGACGGAAGCGCATACCACACTGTACTCAGTACATGCTGGAGCTACAAATTATTATCGTATGTTTAACCATCATATTTCCACGGATTTTCTTACTTCAAATATAAATAGTAGTATGTTAATTCAAATAGGAATTCAAGAAATTAGGGTTTCTGGATAAATTACTCTATTCGAGCATAGCTTTATAATTCTTAGGGATAGAATAAACGTAAGCCATGAAAATTGCAAGGTTATAAGGAATATACTTACCAAAAGTTCGAACTTTGTTGTTATGACTATTCTTAGGTTGATAAAATTCCTTTGGCCTTTCTTCCTTTTACGTTAATGAGGGCTTCTCTTCCTTTTGTTTCTTATATGGATCTTCACTTCATGTTCTTTTATTCTACTTGATAAAAAGATAATGATCAAAGTACAGAAGTATGTGCTTGAATGACTAGGAGGTGACTAATCTATTATTCTTTACCTCTTGTGCTAAGCAATCCTTATATAACTCTTACTCACATCGAAATTATCATTTCACTTACTCTATAATTCGTCAATTTTACTCCCTTAAGGTTTCGATCGATTCTATACTAGAGTCGTCCGTATTCAGTCTTTAAGTGGTTATTAAAAAAATATTTTACAATCACCCCATTCAAACCTCGTTTACTCGGCGATAATCGACCGACACTACTTTCTCAAGGGTTATCTAAATTTCTACACCTAAATCGTCCGATTCTTACTTGCGTAAGCCTCATCTGTTCGGCGAAAGTTCTTATTTATATTGTAATCGACCGAATTTAATTTTCATGTGTTGTTCTAATATTAAGATCCTATTATGTGAAAATTAGAATTCTCACACGACCTCCTCCAACTTTGGCTTTAACTACAATCGGTCGAAACTTACTCATACCTATAAATTTATTTTCCACCAAGATTCTCTAAAGTCTCAGTTATATCTAATTGTTACCCAATATTTCCCTATGTTCTACTGTCTCCACCTAAGTCAGTCATTATGTAACACATATAAGCTATAAAAACACGTATCGCATACTCATATAGACATATATATATATATATGCTAATTTATTGGACAGCTTACTTACGGGACGCGGGTATTACATCCTCCTCCTTAAAAGAGATTTTGCCCCCGAAATCAGGCAGGGAGAAATAATTCAGGATAGTGATTCATCATGTCATCTTCCTGTTCCCACGTAGATTCGTCTGTTGACTGACTCTGCCATAACACTTTAACCAGAGAAATTTCTTTATTTCGCAATCGCTTAACATCGTACATCAGAATTTCCACTGGCATTTCTTCATAACTTAGATCGGGCTTGAGTTGGTGAAAATTTTCATCATTAGTATATGACTGGGATCTGCAACCTATTTTCGCAACGTCGATATGTGAAAGACGTCGTGAACTTGAGATAATGAAGCTGGTAACTCCAATTGATAAGCGACCTCGCAAACTCTTCTAAGTATTCGGAACGGTCCTAGCTGGTTAGCCTACGCTAGGTTAGTGAGCTTAGTAAGAAACTAGATGCCTGTCAAGCCGCTAAACTAACGGTAGAAAATAATTATGCTCTCCTAAGTGAGGACCGCAAGAAGTTATATGCAAAAATCAAAAAATTAGATGATCTTATTACGTGTAGGGGACATTCTGAATAGACGATATTTTTAAACAAGCCCATGGATATAGAGTTCTATAATCCAATAGAAGGCATAGGTTTCACTAACCCACATGTTTTACGGAAGAAAGAAATATATAATATTAAGAACATGGGTTTAGCTGCAACCACTCTTAGAAACATTACGGAATCGACATATGAAAATGCCTTCGATTCATCCATTAAACAAGCCTCACATGGTCCTGAGATCCCCTTTGACTACAATGAACTAAATGAAAGAGACAAAAATAGGAAACCATCTCTAACACCCATCGGTGATTTAGTTCAAGTTCTACCACCTGATTCTCAAACACACTATGAGGAAGTCAAAAACGTTAATTATCAAAATTCTCTCAACAAACCCCTATCAAAAAACAGATAGAGGAGTCACAGGCAAAGTTAGATAAAGAACGAGAGAATTTCGAAGCTGAAAAGAAAAAGTTCTTTAAGGAGATGGAAAATCCCAGGCTTCCTCATCCTCCCAAACTACCTCTCACGCTATTATGAAAAGCCTGAAAATCGAAAAATCGCCTTCGAAAGATAAAAAATGCATTAATAATTCCATTAAAAGTGCTAAGACTAATTCCATTTCACCTGTGTCCACAGGGAGCGTAGGGCGAGCATTGAAAACGAAGGCGAGAGTGTCAAGTTCTAAGATAAAGAAGGAGCCGATTGATTTGAATGTTTCTAAAAATGTTACTCCTTCCGTTACAATAAAAGACACTCGTCGTAACAAAAGAGCCATTTCTACGTTCAAAATAATTGCTTCTACTTGTTCACTTCAGCCTATCACCTTTAGAAGCGACAATTTCGAAATATGCTCTACCTCAAAATTACCTAAAATAATTCTGAAACAAATGCAACAAGGAAGACCCGTAGGAAACAAGATCCAGCCATAAAGAAAGCTTATGGCGCTGTACATGCCTGTACTCACCTAAGGTATCCCGTAAAGATTGAGTTCCCCAAGCACCTTAGGAGATTATCAAAAGAAAAGATCTTTTCCTCGGTCAGATCTGAGAGGACCCATGCTTAAGTGGATACCTAAAGCTCTCTAATTTGTTTTTGCAGATCCATCATGTGTGGTACCTCGTCTCTGGTTGCTCCACACACATGACTGGTAATCAAGAGCTGCTGAGCAACTACAAAGACCGACCAAACGGCAAAGTCAGATTCGGAAACAATGACTCAGCTCCAATTCTTGGATTTGGAGATATCATTCTGGAGAATCTGACAATAAAGGATGTCTCGTATGTCGAAGGCCTCCGCCATAACTTGTTCAGCATAGGCCAGTTCTGTGACAAAGGGTTCCATATGGTCTTTCATGCTGACCGGTGCAGAATTTTGGATAGTCAGGACAAAGAACTCCTTCAAGGACTTCGGAAATCCAATCTTTACACGATCAACCTGACGTCCGTGCGGCCCTCGACAGCTGTATGCCTCATCTCTCAGATTGATTGACAGAGGAATAGCCTATGGCATCAACGACTGTCTCGTCTAAATATGAAAGCTCTCCAATGTCTTTCTACGAAAAAGTTGGTTCACGGTCTCCCAAGTATACTACTACAAAGGGGGCATCAATGCTAAGCTGTCAATTAGGAAAAATGAAGCGAGCATCTCATCACGTCAAGCAAATTGCTTCTACATCTCGACCATTGAAACTAATCCACATGGATCTCTGTGGGCCGATGCAGACTCAGAGTATCAATGGAAGAAAGTACGTACTAGTGATCGTCACTGACTACTCTCGCTACACATGGACAAAGTTCCTCCGAACCAAAGATGAGTCTGTGACTTGATTATCAACTTTGTGAACACTACTCAAAATCTGCTGCAACAGACTATTCAAGTTATTCGAACAGACAACGGCACTGAGTTCAAGAACAACCACCTCACTGAGTTTTGTCAGAAACTTGGAATAAGTCAACAATTTTCAGCCGCCAAAACACCTCAACAAAATGGGGCCGTTGAAAGGAAAAACCGAACACTAGTGGAAGCAGCTCGTACAACGCTGATCCATTCAGGACTTCCACACTTTCTGTGCGCTGAAGCAGTCAATACCGCTTGTTTTACCCAAAACAGGACGGTGGTTCATAAACGGTTCAACAAGACTCCGTACGAGATTGTGAATAATAGAGTGTCCAACATCTCATTCTTTAAAGTCTTCGGGTGCAAGTGCTTTGTGGCGAACGACAGAGAGCAACATGCAAAGTTCGACCCCAAAGCATTCAAAGCAACTTTCGTCGGGTATTCTTCAACATAAAAAGAATACCGAGTATACATCAAGTCCAACCGAACAATTAAGGAAAGCTATAATGTCACTTTCCACGAAGTGGCAGAGATGGCTTCTGGTCACTTCAGTCCAGGACCCATCTTCACCCAATGGCTCCTGCACAACTCAGTTCAAGACCGTACTTAACCCGTTGGTTTCTGAAGACAACATCTCAGAACCCGTAATCACTGGTGCGTTGGCACAAAACCAACAAAAGATGGCAACAACTTCGAATTCAACGTCAGAAGAAGCAACGAGACTTGTATTAGACGATTTGGACTCTCTCTTCGAGCTAGTATATCGGTCACACACTGCTACACCTACAATGGATCTCCACCGACGAGACCGATGTACTAAGTTCTTCTCACGTCTCTACCCCACCCGATTCAGAATTGCCACAGAATAACGTCGAACCGACAGTGGTTATTGAGGAAGAATCATCAGAGACGACCGATCCAAGTGCAGAATTGGAACTTCCTCAAACTTATGATCAATCAGAGACTATAGGACAGATGGATGACGCATCGACTTCAGCCTTACCTCATGAGCGCAAGTGGACTAGAGGGTACCCGGTTGATCAGATAATTGGCGATCCTTCGGATGGAGTGAGGGCACGTCGTCAACACAGTCTTTTCAGCTGCTTCCTGAGCCAAAACGAGCCTACTAAGGTAGCTGACGCACTACGAGACCTGGATTGGGTAATTGCGATGCAAGAGGAAATCAACCAATTCGAACGTCTTCAAGTGTGGACCTTTGTACACCGTCCACATGGGAAAACAATAGTCGGAACTAAATGGGTATTCGAAAACAAGAAAAATGAAGATGGTGAAGTGATCTAGAACAAAGCAAGGCTAGTTGCGAAGGGATACAATCAACAGGAAGGCATCGACTACGACGAGACATATGCTTCTGTTGCCCGAATTGAAGCTATCCGCCTTCTCCTGGCTTACGCGGCTCACAAAGACTTTAAAGTCTATCAGATGGATGTTAAGACCGCATTTCTCAGCGGCGTGTTAAAAGAAGAAGTCTACGTCGCTCAGCCGGAAGGTTTTGTTGATCAAGAACATCCCGATCACGTCTATCGATTGGACAAAGCTCTCTATTGACTAAAACAAGCCCCACGTGCTTCGTACGATGTCCTGAGTGAATTCCTTGTGAAGTCTGGATTCATACGAGGAACGTTAGACACAACCCTCTTCATCAAATGGCAAGACAAAGATCTGATGGTCGTTCAAGTATACGTCGACGACATCATCTTCGGATCAACTAATCCACGGCTTTGCACGAAGTTCGGAGATTTAATGAAAAGCAAGTTCGAGATGAGTCACATGGGAGAGGTGCAGTTCTTTTTAGGACTACAAGTCAGGCAACTCGAAGATGTGATTTTCATCAGTCAGACAAAATACATCGAGGAATTCTGAAGAAATTCCATCAAGATCAGAGCAAGCCTCTCAGCATGCTATGTCACCAAAGCTGCAAGTTGGATGTCGATCCCTCTGGCAAGTCGGTCGACATCACACTGTATCGCAGCATCATTGGATCTCTTCTCTACCTCACTTCGAGCCGGCCGGATATCATGTTTGCCACCTGCTTATGTGCCCATTTTCAAGCCGATCCCAAAAGAATCCCATATGCTCGCGGTTAAAAGGATTCTGCGTTACCTTAAGGGCACTTCTACCCTTGGACTGTGGTATCCAAAGGTACTTCAAGCTTATTGGCTATACTAACGCTGATTATGCAGGTTGTCGAATGGACAGGAAAAGCACATCCGGTGGCGCTCAATTTCTAGGCGAAAAGCTGGTCTGCTGGTCATCCAAAAAGCAGAATTGTGTTTCAACTTCGACGGCCGAAGCGGAATACGTGGCTGGCGCCAGTTGTTGCTCCCAGATGCTGTGGATGCGGACACAGCTTCGCTACTATGGGTACAATTTAAATAATATACCCATATATAGTGATAGTCAAAGTGCCATCGCTATTACTTGCAATCATGTTCATCACTCACGCACAAAACACGGAATTTCAACTAGCCGACAATTTCACCAAGGCTTTTGATGAGAAACGATTCCAATTCCTTGTCGGAAAATTAGGCATGTTGAATCTTCCGTAATATGTGCATTACCTGATCTTCCGTGCTATCACATGCTCTATTCAATGTGTTTTCCATGCTTATTTGTCTTTATCTTGCGTGAAAAGAAAAATAACAAAAAAAAAAATTATATATAAAAATATAATAAAAATATATATAATATATATACCTATAATATAAAGGGGAATGACGAAATCCTTTAGGATGCTTTGATCTAAAGTCACTTAGAATTTTACCCGACATGCGATCAGTTTAATTGCTTAATTTTGTCAGTCTAAGTCGCATTCTCGTGTCTAAAAGGTCATTAGGTTGCTCCACTAGTCACAGTCACTTTACATATGTGAGGATTGAAGCCTTGTTCCTTTTTCTTTCTTTGGATCTATTTCTCGAGTGAGTCACACATCAGTTACTTGTCTTACCAAGTGATACTTGGTTTCATACTCACCTTGCTTTAGATCGTTAGGAAAATGATAAGGGCGCTTAGGATATTCCTCACTCGGCCTTATATAATTTTTCCCTCACATTAGCCCTTAGTCATCCACTTTGAGCCTTCTCCGATGTCCTTTTCTTCCTTTGAAACCCATTCCCAGCCTTCAACCGAATTCGATACTCTTCTGATGGTTGTTCAAACGAGAAAAGGAGGGGAAGAAAACAAAAGAAAAGGGGGATGATGACAAAAGAATGCATTGCTCAACGCGCAAAAATCAGACCAAAGGACCTGCCTTCCAACTATCTCTTAGAAAGTGGCATGTATCCTGCTATGAACGTCTCCAACGATAATCTCGTACGCTCGTCAGAACGGCTGGAAGAGGAGCACCACGAAGTGAACTTCTCCAACGATAATCCGGTCTTATATCGGGAAACCAGAAGAGGAGCGCAGCCTCGGGTATATTCCATAACCGTGAAATTTCCAAAAAGATAATCTCTGAAACCTCTCTAGGGATTAAGAGAAGAGGGGCGCGGTATCGGGCCGAGAACCAACAAGAAGAACTTCGCCTACGATAATCTCCTATAGCCTCTTGGAGAAGCGGAGGTTCAGCTTGAGCATAGCATAAAAAAGGATAGTTCTTAAAAGAAAAAGAGGGAAAAAAAGATTGAAAAGAAGAAAGACGCCGAAAAAAAAAGGAAACGGACGTAGAAATGGAAGATGACGAAGAGATAAGCTCACTTTCCTCTAAATTCCTTCCCTTCTAAGTCCTAGCCAAACTAAAACCCTTACACCCCTTTGATTCCAATCGACGGTCTCTCGCTTAGGTGAAATGATTAAAAAAAATGCCTTGATCACAGGAAATTGACTTAAAATTCCTTGTGTTGAGTGGAGTGATATAAGTATAAAAATCCCAAGTTAAAAATAATTGAGTGCAAGAGCGAACCTAGTGAGAGTTGTCGAAATGAACCAGTCTATGAACTTAGGACTTTAGTTTGACGACATAATTTGACGGCATTTTCTTCTTTCAAATGTTCCGTAAAATTTTAGGGGTGACGATTGATCAAAGCAAAATAATCTGATCCCATACTAAAAAAAAAACTTGAAAGAAAAAATTTCGCACATTTTGACATGAAATGTTATGTTTCATATGCGTTGAATCGAACAAATGCGAATTTCTTTAGCGTGTCGCACATTCTAAATGCAATGTTAGATTGCATTGGTACTGAATTGTTTAAATGCGATAAATTTTTCATTGCTGTTACCATCACACAATATGTTAAATACATGTTTTCGGGGACCACATATTTGCCTTACTGGGTAAATTTGTGTGTCATATGCTAGTGACTTGAATTGATTTCATATGCTTGCATATTCAGTCAATTCTTGCGCATTATTTGAGGAGGAGCAAATATAAAAATTGTGCATTAGCTCCAAATATTCTTGACGTTTTTTCTCTAAGCGTTCCGATTCCTTCAAACAAAATTATGGAGCAAGACGTCAACACTACAAGGAATGGAGCTAGTCACAGACCAAATATTTCATGCCTAAAATAATTATTGATTAACTCCATAATTTCTAACGTGGTACAGACTTTTTCATTTCTGCCAGGGAAGCTAGACGTTACTACACGGAAAATACAGGGAGTTAATTGCATTTATTTTAATCTTGACGTGGAGCTTTACAATGTGATTTTACTCGAAATAGGGATCAATCTGAAAATTTAAGAAGTACTTACTATCGAGAAACTGGATATAAGACTTAATTCACGATCATAAGTTTCTCGATCGTAAACAGTGTTGGGAACAATTTTGATTAGCCGCGATAATTTGCGATCGAAAAAAAAATTGAATTGAGGAGCAATTTTCAAATAAAAATTTCTCGAGCGCAAATAGTAATGGGCCCGTTCCATTCAATCGCAAAATGTCAAATCGCAAAACCCAACACTGATCTACAGCGAGTTAATAAAAGTTCACTTTCTTGTCAGTCGAAAAACTTTTACTCACGCAACCGTAAATCGCAAAAATTTCTCTCGCGCAAAACTTTCACAGACAGTTTTATTTCCTCAAAAATCTTTCGATTTTCAACACCAAATTGTCTGTTTAAGGTAGAAATGAGATCCTTTTGCCATTTGCGTGCGATTTAACTCCATTAGCATCTGCATTTTATAGTTGTTCGCATGATTAAGATTAGTTTCTCCACTGTTCTTCAAACTGAGAAAACCGTATACTAATTTATAGTGATTTAGGCTTGATTATGAGTTTTATCTGAGATTAATGCCTGCACTTAAGATAGTTTCGATGTTCTCTATGAATCTGGTAGTATGAATCTTCGGAAAATCTGCATCTTCGACACTAATTTGAGTTTAGATGAAACTGGCATCGAAAAACACTGTCGATCGCAAAAGGTCTTAATTGAATCCCGGTTTAATTGAGATACTGTTTGTATCGAATTAGTTTTTCGAGCGATAAAATTCTGATTTAGTCGCTAAGATAGAAGATTTTGACCGAACAATTAATTACCATCGAGAAATCTAATTAGATCTTTGTTAGCGAAAAACTTAAGAACTGAATAGACAATTTTAGATGCAAATTAGATCGAGCGTAAAACTTACTATCGCAAAATAGAATTTTCAATTTAATTTCATTTAAGTCGCAAAAATTTAGCAGCGAAAAATTATTTTTTTTAAAGGCTTAATTTTTTCGACGTAAAATTCGCGCTTAGGATTTAATTGATCGAAAAATTTTTCTCGACGATTGACTTAGTTTTTCGTTGACTAATTTCTAGATACAAAATTAACGCAGCGAAAAATTTTCCTTATAATCGAAAATCACGTACCGCTCAACAAATTTCAAATCGAAGTTTTATTCAATCGAGGAAAATTTCTCGATAGTAAATTTACCTGAGAAATAATTTCTCGATCGTAAATTCACGCAGAATTTTTCTCGATCATAAAATTGATCGACTACAGTCTCACGATTTCAACTTCAACACTTAGAAGATTTTTTCTCTAAGTCCTTTACACTGTAGCGAACATTAGCGAATAAAATTTTCTCGATCAAAAAATTAAACGGAGTTGTTACAATTGAAATCAATGCATAGGAAATCAATTTGAAAACCAAATTTATCGAGCGAAAAATTTCTCGGCATGAACAGTGACATTACCCGCAATTAAACACTTAGAAAATTTCGAACTCTTTTTCACGCGTTACATGTTTAATTCGAAATTACAATCATGCAATTACATTTTTTCAAAATCAAGTATCCTATATGCATATTATACGATTTCAATTCAAAATTCATCAAACATGTCATGAATTGATACAATATTATAGTTTGATGAAATTAAATCCATTTTCGACTAAAATCAAAAATTATGAACTAATGAAATTTTATATCTCTTTATTTTTTTTAGATGGATGGCTACCCTCGTTATAATCACATATACAACCACAACTTGTATCTGAAGGTCCAGGATACAAATTTCCAGCTCGATCTGAGCATCTTTCAGTGCCCGGACGAGATCATTGACTCTATCCTGCGAGGCCACCCCATCTGGCACGCATTGACGGTCACCGCCTCTGTGCCAATGATCTATCTCCAGCAATTCTGGGATGTATACAAGGAGCTGTGGCAAATGGAGCATTCTCCTTCACAACAAGAATCGGAACGCGGCATATTCGTATGGACAAGAACCAGTTCGGGATGATTCTGGACTTGCCATACAGCGAAAACTACGACCCGCTCCCATCGGAAGCAGAAATGGTCCATGACTTCATGCAGATGGGATATCAACCACTGCTCACCAAGTTAGCTCAGGTCCAGAGAAGCGGTATCCCTCATCCCTGGAAGACACTGTTCGGGATTGTGAATGAGTGTTTATAACCCAAGCATGCTGGCTTCGACAAGGCAACAGCAACATACGGCGGATCCATCACGGACTCGCATTCTCTAGAAATTACGATTTCACGCAGCTGATCTGGAATGATCTTGCTGAACAGATTCGGCTGAAGGAGAATCGGAGATCGAAGAACGTGACCTACGCTCAATGGTTCAACGTGATCATCAGGTAGTTCATGGAGTTACATGCATAGAATATTCCTCAGCTACCTCCCGGAGGAAACTATCAGCCGCCAAGGCTCAAATTCTTCCATAATCCACGGCTCACGGACTTGGACCAACTGTCGATGCCGATTCCGCTCAACCTTCTTCGGCTCGCCGACCCCGTGGGAGCTGAATATCAGTGATTCTGTCGGGAGAATCACCTCACCGAGGAGATGATTCGAGGGCCCCCGCCAGTTTTTGGAGCTAGCCCTCCCCAACCGGAACACCAACCAAGCCCTGACGACACGATGATAGATGTTGTCGCTCAAGAGCTTCAACATGAGTCTCCATTGGTCGAAGAGCAAATGCCCGACGTAGATGATACCCTAATAGACGTCGTGGCTACTGAGATGGCGCTCGAGGCTCCTGAAAATGAATATCAAGTGGAAGTGCCCGTACATGTAGGCGTGCTCGAAGAAACCATTGAGGAGGTTCTTCAACCAGTAGCACAGCCCGAGGTTGAAATGGGGCAAAGCTCTCTTCCACGAGTGACGGATCAGGCACATGAGGACGCTGAACGTGACCCTACTACTCATACGGCCACCCCGTCTAACACGGAGTCGGATGAGGAAATCAGCCTGATAAGAAGGACTCCCAGACGACTTAGCATACAATTGGAGTCCCTCTTCCAGGCCGTCACCACCGCACCAGATACCATGCAGACCGCTTCCACAAGTGTTGCTGGCACTTCTTCTGTAGGACCCCGGTCCCCGGAAATTAGGGCGGCCAATAAATTACGTGTATGCTTTACGTGATTTCATAATAATTTCGTATATGTTGAATGCGCATGTGATGTTATGAATTTTATGCTCGTGAATGCTACGAGAATTATGTGCGAGTAAGTGCGAAGGACTTCGGGTCCATTATGAACCCTAATTTGGAAGGGTAAATTCTAGGAAATGGAAAATGATAGATTGGGCTGGATTAATTGCTGCTGGACTAGAAACAATATTTAGGTCCAATTTGAAAGAAAGGCCCAAATGGGGGACAAGCTCCCCTAAAACTTGGAAAAGCCCATGTCCTAACCCTCAAAAGCCAAGACAAATATCTACTAATAAAAAAACCTCATAATACCACTTAAGAAAAAGTGACGAAAAAGCAAGAAGGAAGGAGGAAGGAGCCGAGACAGAAATCGAACAAAGAGCACCTCAACTAGCTAAGGATTTCGAGATTTGTAAGTAAATACCCTTCTTAAACTATTAATTTCGTACCTTAGGTGTAGTTGGAGATTATTAATGGCATTAGAGGCAAGTAGTTGAGGAAGATTTCGAAAACCCTAAATATGAGATACAAACTAGTGTTAAAATCCCGATTTAAGTCGATATTTAGGGCTTATGAAGCTATGGTATTAGTTCTAAGTAAGAATCATGCGAGTTAGGTAGCAGAAAAGGGTAAAACACAGAAGTATCGACTGGATTGATAACATGGAAGTAGTGTCGACGGGATGAACACTTGTGTTTCGATCGAAAGTAGGAACTTTCACCTAGTTTCGATCGAAAGTGAGCAATTGAAAATGGGGTTTCGGGCGACACTTGAATAAATTGAGATTCAGGTTCAATTTAGCCAATTTTAGATTGTAAATTAAGCATGGTATGAGTTTCGACCGAAACTCATTTTAATACATGAGTATCGACCGAAACTCGATCTCGATTCATGCAACCGATCGAAGGTGGAATCGATCGAAACCCTCAAATTGATTTAAATGATCCTCTATCCGCGTATGGTTTCGATCGAGACCTGAGATGACGCCATGCACATGTCATCACACGGCGAAACTCCACCCCAAGCCATTCGATTGATCGAAAGTGACTTAGTTCCATCCATGGTTTCGATCGAAACCTGGCCGACGTCATGCCGGCGTAGAAACGCGGCGAAACTCACTCATACCATATGCACTTTCGATCGAAACGGAGATGATGAGATGGTGACGTCAATGAACGGCGAAACCCGCCCATGCACTACGTATGTTTCGGGCGAAACCAAAACACAACACCCATCGATCGAAAGTCGGATTTGATGCAATTTCGGGCGAAACTAACACATAGTAACTAGCAATCGAAATTAGGGTTTAGTATAAACGAGTTTCGAACGAAACTAGCTAGCAACTATGACTTTCGATCGAAGGAGATCTCGGCGAAACTCATGTAACTTAGGAATTTAGAAACATCAAATAGACGAATTGAATTGAGCAAAACCTAGCAAACTAAATGACTTTCGCCGAGACATATGAGTTAGAATAAACTAATTCTAACATAACTTAGCATAGGAACCAAACGACTTAGGAAAATTCAAATAAGGCAAATTGAATGATTTGGAGTCTAGAAATTTCGAACAAGTCCAAATAATTAACAAGACGGAATTTAATTACCTCGACGGATTAGCCAAGGAAACAATGTACTAATACTCCAATAATTTTTATTTAAAAGGTCGAACGGTAGGAGCGAACGGGGAAGAACAATAATTAAGCTTGGACGACAGGTAAGTAGAAATTCAACTACGACACGTAACTTGCCTGCGTCCAAATTATGTGAATTATGTGCTCGTGTATTTTGGACGAAATGTGCACGATACGACATGATTTAGTTTTATTCCCGATAGCATGATCTGCATGTTTTTACGGGCATGGCACGAGCATTTGCACGCATGCGTAGTGTATAAGATGCGAGGTATGAGCGTGCACAAGGATCGCCTGTGTGCGATATACACTCGCCGATTTTGGCGTTTGTGTCGACTCGAATGAAAAGTCACGGCTTCCCCTATGCAGCCAGTAAGGCGAATGAAGCTATAAGGCCTGTATAAGAGGCTGGGGGGATACCCCGTATGCGGAAGATGCAACCTGGAGGATGCGGCCCGGGGCACACGTTGAGTAAGGGAAGATTCCCTCGGGTGACCTTCTAACGTGTAAAACGCTACCCGGAGGGAAGATTCCTTCGGTTGACCTCCGAGGTTAGTGGCCTCGGTGTTGGCTACCAGTGAGAAGCGCCCGCGTGGAGGCCACACTGAGTAGGGAAGATTCCTTCGGGTGACCTTCTAGTGTGTGAACTTCCACACTTGAGATCTCTAAAGATGGCGCATAGTGGGACTGAAAGCCGAGGCGTGCGAAGTGAGAGTATGAGAGAAAGGGTATGAGTCGGGAAAAGAGTACGAGTATAAGAAAAAGAGTATGAGCGTTAGAAAACGACGGCGTGGATTGCCGACTCGTTAGGACACGTGCATACATGCATAATTTCTGCTTACTGAGCCTCGGTGGCTCATTATTTACGTTACGTGTGATAGGTACTGACGATCACGGTACGTGATTTATCGATGATGCAAGGCCAATCTTTTGGAGCTTCCGGCTGCTTTTGGGGTGGGAATGTGTGTATGGATGACGACCTGTGAAGGCCGGGCGCATAGGGAGCTTTTGGCTGCACACACACACACACTTGTATATCATGTGGATATGGATACGATGGGATGTAGACGAATTATGAATATTCTTTTGACATGTGTATCAGACTTCCGCACGCACTTTTAAATGAAAAATTTTATTCGCATTTTTACGCTTTTGCGCATTAACAAAGCATTAGATACATAGGATTAGAACGGAATACGGGGGCGGGACGACGGGTCCTGACATCTTCGCTCAGTCTTGAGCCGCAACCGAATCCACCGGTGTCTGGTTCGCAGGCGCAACCCGAGCCTGGCACAACACCCTTAGAGGAGAATCTTCAAGATTCGGCTCGAGGATTTGGTGGAAGTCTCATACAGTCACAACCTCAAGTGACTGTGAGCCAACCTGAAGAGTCGGTGTCTATCAAGGGTTGATAACAGGCGACATCAGTCGTCCTGGTCCATCCAATGAGGCGTCCCCACTGTTTGTGACAAACGAGCAATTCCAAGCCGCTCTCTCCGCTGCTGTTCAATTGCTTGAAGACAAGATATTGGAGAGAGTTCTTACCGCCGTGGAGGCATCCCGTAGAGACACCAGGAAAGCACCTGCCTGCGAAGGCACCTCGTCACAACCCAACCTCACACCTCCACAACCCACACCAACCGACCCTTTAGCCAATTCATCCATCCTCATCAACCCATATACCTATAATCGAGCTCCACGATATCCTACTCGCTTGCCTGATCGGCCTTTCCATCCGGTCGCCTCAAGAATAATCTCTTTATAGGCGATTGGTGGATCACCCTGAGCCACCTACGGAAACTTGCCGAGGCCAAAGCTCCCACTCAAGACGCAGACATGACGATCCTGACAATCAGGACCCTCATGGGGGGGAGAAGAGGCCAAGGACATCTACAAGTGGCCAAGGACAAGGCTCGGGTGCTACGCAGACAAGCGCTGGAGCAGGTGAAACCCAAACCCAAACCCAAACACAAACCACCCACTCCACGCACCGCACCGCCACTCCACCACATATCGACCCACCAACCTTTACCCTCGGACGCCTCCGCCTACACCGCCGATCTACTCAAGCCCCTTGCTTCCGGAAGAAGAAGCAAGTGCAGCAATGCTCGTGGCCCTAGCAGCTACCCAAGCTACTCCCTCAGTTGCTCCAGACCAACCGGGCCCCTCAGGACAAGGCGTCAATCCATACGAGGTCCTAGAAAAATACATCTTCGAAGGACAGTGGATGACCCATACCATGCCCGAGGAGCATCAGGGACAACGGCTTCAGGACGTCCGACACTTCTTACAACAAGCATCCGTGGACCTCGTAATCATAGAAGACGATGAACTTCAGAAAGGTAAGGCTGGATGTAAGGCTGGGGATCCCGAAGGAACTACTGAAGAGTCACTTCAAGGAACTCTCCCCGATATGCCAACTCCTCAGTGTCTACTGTGCAAAAGGAGGACTTCCAACACCTCACTGCGTCATTGAGCGAGTGGACAGAACCCGAGAGGAACTGAGCGAGAGCGACCTACCATACCTCCCTGCCGACGAGGTATACCACGTCTATCAGCTGTCGTGGTGAAGTACAAAGGTCCTCAAGGCTTCATCAAGAAAGAAGGCCTCGAAGGGCTCTATCGGTTCATCGTGCGACAAGTCAAATACTTCGCCGTGCACGACCTTCAGATGGCTCTGGAGAGCAACATGAAGAAGGTCAACATGGCCGAACCACTCAACAAAGGACCTGAGGTCGTAGGGCTTCCAAGCAATCATGTGCACATCGGCTCGGTCATCGGCATCACCTACAACAATCCAATTGCCAAGAAGACTAGGATGATGATGAAGACATAGATTCATAAGTTTTGCGACGGAACGCTCAAGGTCATCAGGAGGAATATCGTATAGAGGTTGGAAGAAATCAACCGAGACAAGATGCTGAGGATCCACCGGTTCGTGAGAGAACAGCCGCTCCTGATGGAATTGCTGGATGACATCGAGGAGCGCCTGAACCTAAGGGAAACGATAAGAGACTATGAGCATGCGCTGGGCTTGCGCAGATCTTACTACGCCCGACGAGGACAAACAGCGGGGAGACGCAATCAAGCACAAATGGGGAGATTGTAGAGTATACATTTGAACCGTGCTTGATTTTATTAGTTGTCCTTGTAATTAGGAGGTTTTGTATAGTAGTCCTTAGATTAGGAATAGTTTGATATTTATACCAAGTTTGTTTGATATAAATACATGTAAATGTCAATCATTATCGTCGAATTCTCTATCTCAATCTTCACTTTAGTTTTTCGATCGATTCTAAATGTCAATCATTATCGTCGAATTACATAGAATTCTTGCCTAGGATCATAGAGTTGTTAATCGTAGGACCTAACAAAACTTATTTAAAATCGAAATACTTTGTCGCTCGTTAGTTTTCACAGCAAAAATTTTATTCACGCGCGAAAAATTTTTCGATCGTAAATTTACTCGGAAATCTAATTTCTGGATCGTAAATTCGGAAATCTAATTTCTGGATCGTAAATTTACACGAAATTTTTTCTCGATCGTAAAATGTCTTGTCTACAGTATCGTGTCTAAAGGTCAAACAGACTTAGAAAAATTTCTAAGTCTTTTTCACTGTAGCCTTCTATAGCGAATAATTTTCGATCGCAAAAATAAAAGGATATCTTGATTAAAAATCAGCACTTGGAAAATTTAAAATTGAAATTTCAATTTTACGAGCGACAAATTTCACGGAGTGAACAGGGGCTTTAAACACTTAGAAACTTTTCGAAAACTTCCATATGAAAAATATACATAGGTCAAAATATCATTTTTTTTATATAGTCACTCTCGTATACCTATGTGCCAATCCATACATTCTTCAAGATAATTTCGACTCCAAACTAATGATTTACATTTCTTATGTGGATTTCAGATGGATCACTACCCCACATACAATCACATCTACGAGAAGACCTTATATCTCAACGGACACGAACTTCCAGTTAGACCTGACCACCTTCCGGTGTCCAGATGACATTATCGTGACCATCTTGCAAGGCCATCCACTATGGCATGCACTTACAGTGACGGCATCAATGCCGATGGTCTACCTCCAGCAGTTTTGGAGGATGATCAAGAGCCTCATCTTGAACGGGGCATACCACTTTACCACGTTTGTCGGGACGAGGCACATCTGCAGAAGAACGAGTTCAGAGTTCTGCTTGACCTCCCTGATAGCCAAAACTACGACCCCCTCCCATCAGATGCAGAACTAGTGCGTGATTTCCTCCAGATGGAATACCGTCCGCCGCTCACCAAGCTAGCTCAGATGCAGAGCAACGGGGTTCCCCATCCATGGAAGACACTTTTCGGAATCATCAATAAGTGTCTATCCCCGAAGCACGCAGGCTTCGACAAAGGCAACGGCCACATCCTCCGGATATTTCACGGGGTTGTGTTGTCGCGGAATTACGATTTCGCTCAACTGATTTGGAACGACCTCGCAGAGCAGATCAGAAAAAAGAGAACAAAAGGTCCAAGAATGTGCCGTATGCGAGATGGTTCTCCGTCATCATCCGCCAACAAATGGAGATGTGCGAGCAGAACATTCCCCGCCTGCCTCCGAGAGGAAACTATCAGCCACCAAGGCTCAAGTTCTTCCACAACCCAAGGCTGGTGGACCTAGCTCAGCCATCGATGGCCATTCCACTCAACCCTCTTCGTCTTGCCGACCCCGCGGGAGACGAATATCAGAGATACTGTCGGGAACACATATCACCGAGAAAATGGTTCGAGGGCCCCCGACAGATTTCCCAGCGAGCCCTCCACAACAACAACACTCAAGCCCTGACGCCATGATGATTGATACAGTGGCCCAGGAGCTAGAGCAGGAGCTTCCAACTCAGGACGAACACATTCCTGATATAGATGCCACGTTGATTGATGATGTGGCTGCAGAGTTGGAACAGGAAGCTCCAGAAGAAACACTACAAGTGGAAGTGCCCGTCCATGTTGGCGTGCTCGAAGAAACCATTGAGGAGGTCCTTCAACAAGTAGCATAACCCGAGGCAGAAAGGGGCCAAAGCTCACTTCCACTAGTGACGGATCAGGCTCTTGAGGACGTTGAACGTGACCCTACTCCTCACATAGCCACCCCATCCGACGCGGAGTCCGATGAGGAGATCAGCTTGATAATACGAACTCCCAGACGACTTAGCATACAAATCGAGTCCCTCTTCACCGCCGTCACCACCGCACCAGAAACCGCGCCGATCATCTCTTCAAGTGATGCGGCCACTATTTCGCTCAATCTTGAGCCGCAACACAATCTTCCGGTGTCTGGTTCGCAGGCCCAAACCGAACCTGCCGAAACACCCATAGAGGAGAATCTTCCAGATTTGACTCAAGGATTGGGTGGAAGTCCCGAACAGTCACAACCTCAAGTGACTGTGAGCCAACCTATGTAGCGGGTGTTAGCCCTAGGGTTGATAACAGGCGACATCAGTCGTCCTGGAACATCTACAACGGATGCGTCCGCTCCGTACGTGACTGGAGACAGACTTCAGGCCCCTCTCGCTAACGCGCTAAAGGATTTTGAAGACAAAGTAATGGAGAGCGTGCGCAATGCCATCGAGACGTCCCGCCAAGATCGTGGGAAAGCACCCGTCTCGAAGCCGTCTTCATCACAACCCATCCTCACACCCACTCAACCCATCCTATCCACACAAGTCCTAACACACATCCTCACCCACAACCTCATTAACCCCGCCACGATACCCAGCAGCGAACTCCACTCAATCCTGGTCACCAGGCCATTGGAATTGACAACACGAAAGCTGGAAGAAGAGGAACTCTTCCGCCGTCTCGTCGATCGTCCTAACCCATCCCAAACATGCCGCGGCCAATGCTCCCACTCCAAACACCGACATGACGACCCAGACGATCAGGGCCGTCCTGAGGGGGAGAAGAGGCTAAGGTTATCACAAGGGGTCAGAGACAGAACCCTAGCGCGACTCAGACAAGTAAAGGAGTCGCTGGAACCTCACTACCCACTACCCAAACAACCACCACCACGCACCGCACCACTATAACCCAAACCCAAATCGACCCACCATCCTTCATCCTAAGGACACCTCCGCCCACACCACCGACCTTCACAAGCCCCTTGCTTCCGGAAGAAGCAGCAAGTGCCGCCATACTCGTAGCCCTAGCAGCTACTCAAGCTACTCCCTTGATCGCTCCAGACCAACCGGGTACTTCTGGCTATGATGTCAATCCGCACGAATTCCTAGATAAGTACATCTTCTAAGGACAGTGGATGACCCACAGCATGCCCGATGAAGCTCAAAGACAACGTATCAGGGACGTTCAACTGTTCCTCCAAGCAGCTTCCAGAGTTAATTGCGCAACGAGCGGCCTCGCCTATAAGACAAATGCCTGGAACCGTTCGCATTGATACGCAGTGGGAAAATATAAGGATCGAGATCCCATTCCCGGAAGAAGTTCTTCAAAATATTTGGAGGTCACCGAACAAAATCAAGACGCCGAACGAGTTCGAACTTAGAGTCATCTCTCACTGGGAGCAGCAGAAAATGATGAGCTATCTTTGGATGCTAACCCAACTCGGACCAGACATGAGGATGGGGATTCCTAAGGAACGGCTAAAGAGTCTCTTGAAGGAATTGTCCCCGATATGTTAGCTACTCAGCGTCTACTGCACTAAAGGGAATCTTTCAACACCGTACTACGTGATAGAGCGGATAGATCGAACTCGAGAAGAACTAAGCGAGAGTGACCTACCCTATCTTCCTGCCAGGGAGGTGTACAAGCTCTACCAACTCTATGTAGAGAAGTACAAGGATCCTCAAGGCTTTATCAAGAACGAAGGACTCGAGGGACTCTGCCGATTCATGTTGCGACAAGTCAAGTACTCCGTCGCACACAACCTTCAGATGGCTCTGGAGAGCAATATGAAAAAGGTCAACATGACGGCCCCGCTCAATCAAGGACCTGAAATCAAGCAATCACGTACATATCAGCTTAGTCTTAGGCGTAACCTACCACAATCCATTAGCTAAGAAGACTAGGATGATGCTGAAGACTGAGATTCATAAGTTTTGCGACGGAACGCTCAAGGTGATCAGGCAGAACATAGAGAAGAGATTGGAAGAGATCAATCGAGAGACAATACTGAGGATTCACATATTCGTGAGAGAACAGCCGCTCCTGTTGGAACTACTTGATGACATTGAGGAGCGACTGGAGCTGAGAACACGCTAAGGGACTTCGAGTATGCGCTGGGCTTGCGCAGGTCGTACTACGCCCGACGAGGACAAACAGTGCGGAAACGCAATCAAGCACAAAGGGGGAGATTGTATAGTATATATTTTAATTGTGCTTGATTTCATTAGTTGTCCCTCTAATTAGGGGCTTTATTTGTATTAGTCCATTGATTAGGACTGGTTAGATATTTATACCAAGTATGTTTGGTATAAATAGATGTAAACAAATTGTGCTTAATACAGAAAATTAGAGAGTTGTGATCCGCAAGGCTGCCGAATTCATTTCTAGAGAGAGAAACACACAAAACTTTCTCACACTAAAGGTTTTCTCTCTCGTGTTCTTCAACCAAAGGTTTTCGATCGGATTTCAATCTTCATCATTCTAATCGATTTCCTTAGAATTCGTGCCTAGGATTAATTGTGTTGACAAACGGGGACCAAACATACCTGTGTTTGCGCTGAAGACAGAAGAAAATTCCTCCCAGAGACTTGAATATGTACCCGTAATTAAGGAGTTCCCGGACGTATTTCCGGAAGACTTTCCGGGACTACCCCCAGACAGAAAAATCGAGTATACGATCGACCTGGTGCTGGGAGCAGCACCTATATCCAAGACCCTGTACCGGTTAGCACCGGCCGAACTGAAGGAGCTGAAGGAACAGATAGACGTACAGAAAGGGTTTATTCAGACCAGTTTCTCTCCCTGGGTGCGCCAGTTTTATTCGTATGGGAGAAAGACGGTTCGATGCGTCTTTGCATAGATTATAGGGAGCTGAACAAGTTAACAGTCAAGAACAAGTATCCACTGCCCAGGATCGACGATGTCTTCGACCAACTACAAGGCGCCACGGTGTTTTCTAAGGTTGATTTGCGATCGGGATACCATCAGCTGAAGATTGGAAAGGAGGATATTCCTAAGACGGCACTCAGCACGAGATACAGACATTTCGAGTTTCTAGTCATGCCTTTCGGGCTGACTAATGCACCGGCGGCCTTCATGGATCTAATGAACCGGGTGTTGAAGCCCTATCTGGACAAGTTCGCGATAGTAATCATAGATGATATCCTCGTCTACTAGGACGAGGGAAGAGCACGAACAAGTAGCATTTTTGGGACACATTGTCTCCGTAGTGGGAATCTCAGTGGATCGAAGCAAAATCGAAGCAATTAATAACTGGCCGCAGCCGACTAATGTAATAGAAGTACGGAGCTTCCTAGGCTTAGCGGGCTACTACCGGAAGTTCATAAAGGATTTTTCGAAAAACGCCTCTACGCTGACGAAATTGACTAGAAAGAATACTCATCTTTCAATGGAGCGAAGAGTGCGAACGAAGTTTTCAGGAACTGAAGAAGCGGCTCACTACAGCCCCAGTACTGACAATACCCTAAGGAACAGGGGGATTTTCCATTTATAGCGACGCTTCGAAGAATGGGCTCGGATGCGTATTAATGCAAAACAGAAACGTAGTGGCCTACGCCTCACGGCAATTGAAGGAGTACGAGAAGAACTACGCTACGCACGACTTGGAACTAGCAGCTGTGATCTTTGCCCTCAAGATTTGGAGGCACTACCTGTACGGAGAAAGGTCCGAAATCTACACCGACCACAAGAGCTTAAAGTACTTCTTCACCCAGAAAGAACTGATTATGAGACAAAGGCGGTGGCTGGAGCTGGTAAAGGACTATGATTGTGTAATCAACTACCACCCGGGCAAGGCAAACGTGGTGGCTGATGCCTTAAGCCGAAAAGCCGTAAGTACGGAGCTACAACTACTTGAAGTAGAAATCGTACCATTGGGCGAGGTCGAGACAAAGTTAACAGCTTTGACTCTTCAACCAACATTACTGGAGCAAATCAGAAAGGCACAGGAGAGTGACGAGCTATATATGAAGATCAAAGGAACACAAGCAAAACAGCCGGCAACAGACTTTGCATTCCGAGATGACGGAAGCCTATACTACAAGAACCGATTATACGTATCGGATAATGCGGAGTTTCGAGGGACATAATGACGGAAGCGCATACCACACTGTACTCAGTACATACTGGAGCTACAAATTATTATCGTATGTTTAACCATCATATTTCCACGGATTTTCTTACTTCAAATATAAATAGTAGTATGTTAATTCAAATAGGAATTCAAGAAATTAGGGTTTCTGGATAAATTACTCTATTCGAGCATAGCTTTATAATTCTTAGGGATAGAATAAACGTAAGCCATGAAAATTGCAAGGTTATAAGGAATATACTTACCAAAAGTTCGAACTTTGTTGTTATGACTATTCTTAGGTTGATAAAATTCCTTTGGCCTTTCTTCCTTTTACGTTAATGAGGGGTTCTCTTCCTTTTGTTTCTTATATGGATCTTCACTTCATGTTCTTTTATTCTACTTGATAAAAAGATAATGATCAAAGTACAGAAGTATGTGCTTGAATGACTAGGAGGTGACTAATCTATTATTCTTTACCTCTTGTGCTAAGCAATCCTTATATAACTCTTACTCACATCGAAATTATCATTTCACTTACTCTATAATTCGTCAATTTTACTCCCTTAAGGTTTCGATCGATTCTATACTAGAGTCGTCCGTATTCAGTCTTTAAGTGGTTATTAAAAAAATATTTTACAATCACCCCATTCAAACCTCGTTTACTCGGCGATAATCGACCGACACTACTTTCTCAAGGGTTATCTAAATTTCTACACCTAAATCGTCCGATTCTTACTTGCGTAAGCCTCATCTGTTCGGCGAAAGTTCTTATTTATATTGTAATCGACCGAATTTAATTTTCATGTGTTGTTCTAATATTAAGATCCTATTATGTGAAAATTAGAATTCTCACACGACCTCCTCCAACTTTGGCTTTAACTACAATCGGTCGAAACTTACTCATACCTATAAATTTATTTTCCACCAAGATTCTCCAAAGTCTCAGTTATATCTAATTGTTACCCAATATTTCCCTATGTTCTACTGTCTCCACCTAAGTCAGTCATTATGTAACACATATAAGCTATAAAAACACGTATCGCATACTCATATAGACATATATATATATATATATATGCTAATTTATTGGACAGCTTACTTACGGGACGCGGGTATTACATCCTCCTCCTTAAAAGAGATTTTGCCCCCGAAATTAGGCAGGGAGAAATAATTCAGGATAGTGATTCCTCATGTCATCTTCCTGTTCCCACGTAGATTCGTCTGTTGACTGACTCTGCCATAACACTTTAACCAGAGAAATTTCTTTATTTCGCAATCGCTTAACATCGTACATCAGAATTTCCACTGGCATTTCTTCATAACTTAGATCGGGCTTGAGTTGGTGAAAATTTTCATCATTAGTATATGACTGGGATCTGCAACCTATTTTCGCAACGTCGATATGTGAAAGACGTCATGAACTTGAGATAATGAAGCTGGTAACTCCAATTGATAAGCGACCTCGCAAACTCTTCTAAGTATTCGGAACGGTCCTAGCTGGTTAGCCTACGCTAGGGTTTCCCCTTGGTCGCTCCTTCCCAAGTCGCACCCTCCAGGTCGCATCCCTCCGCTATCAGGGCATCGGCCCAATAAAACAAACAGGGCAGAAGCCCAAATAAATATATAATATAATCGACGACCCACCACGTCGTCATGGTGCCATAGAATTAGCCCTGAATCAACTGGGAGTCGACATCAAATGCCCATATCGGCAAATATCATTCGCCCTCAGGCGATAAATACCGTGCATGTTCATCTCATATAAACCCCAATTGTCTCGTGCGTGCACATGAGTATGCAATGTAAAATAATATCGTAAACACATACCATCCAGAAGCATGTCAAATAATTCACGTAAGAATATAAACACCCAAGCGCATAGTCACGTAATTGAAGCACATCCAATTAATTATGTGTTGTAGTTGAAATGCCCACTTACCTGTCGTCCAAGCTAAATAAATTTACTGCTCCGGGAAAGTCCTATGTTTCGACCCTTAAATAAAAATATTGATGTATCAGTATAGCTCGTAAGAATGCCTAAGTTAGATAGCTATTTCAAAAGAGACTGGTTAATGACACTATATTATTCGAATTGCCCGATTGTTGGTCAATACAGGTGTCGCCCGATTTTGAACCTAATTTAATTTCGCCCGATGGTTTATTTAAGCATTAGTCAAAGTCGGGTCAACCCTTATTTATAAAAATTCTCGGCGAAAGTGGTATCCCCCGATTATTTAGCACTTGAATCGTCCGATTACCTAGTCTCCAAGTCGCTCGATCATAACTGCTTCAAATCGCCCGATTCCTTGTAGTGATGTATAACACGGCGAAAGTTTACATTCCTAAGGTGGATTCGCCCGATCCTAGGTGGATTAGTTTGGTTAGTTAAGTATTTGGACTTTAGTCGCTCGATTCAACTTATTTAAAATTGCCACACTTAGGTTGCATGGAAACTCGTGTAAGCTCCTAGCTTCGATCATAAGTTGTCTCCTAAAGAATTCTTAAATAAGGGTTAATTTAGGGTTAGGCCCTATTTATACTTTTAAATTGGGTCCAAGCCCTATTTACGTTTGGGTTGCTGATAAGGACCAACTTTTTGAAATAGTTAGAGAAAAAACCATTTAGACGAGATATGACATATTCACCCTCCTAATTTTGCCACAATTACGCTGAAAATGCCATCGTCTTCAACATCCGACCGAAAACGCAGATCTATTAAAACTTGGTAAAATACTCTGTTGCAGATCGATAAGGAGGAATTGATGTCAATTTGATGTTGCAGAACTCGATATTCCTGATATGTCTTATAAACCGAGGCATCTATGGATGCTAATTACAGAAAAAACTGATAAACATAAATCACAAAAATCGTTGAGATGGTAGCCGAAAATATCAAAGTTCATGACCTAATATGTTGAAATTATTGTTAATTTGATCGTGGGTATGATTTGTATTGCTAATTTGCAGCTTTAATCGTCAGAAATAACGAATATAGCAAAAAATAACAAATGTCTTATGGATAATAACAGATGTTGACTCAGAAATAACACATCGCTGAAAGCTAATAACGTCTTGTTTGTCGTAAATAACACATTCTGTATACAACCAATAGATCGGGAGAAAAAAGAACGAAAATCAGGACACTAAAAACAGATGAAAACTGCATAAATCTCGTCGTTATTGACTCAATAAGGTAAAATAGACCTTAATTTCTCATGGGTACCTCGAATTTATACCGATTAGTTGCAAGAAACAAATATTATATTTCCCCTAAATCGTGTAAAAAAGAAAAACTTATACACAGCAAAAAATAACAAATGTCTTATGGATAATAACAAATGTTGACTCAGAAATAACACATCGCTGAAAGCTAATAACATCTTGTTTGTCGTAAATAACACATGCTGTATACAACCAATGGATCGGGAGAAAAAGAACGAAAATCACAACGACACTAAAAAATAGGATGAAAACTGCATAAATCTCGTCGTTATTGACTCAATATGGTAAAATAGACCTCAATTTCACATGGGTACCTCGAATTTATACCGATTAGTTGCAAGAAACAAATATTATATTTTCCCTAAATCGTGTAAAATGAAATACTTATAACATAGCAAAAAATAACAAATGTCTTATGGTTAATAACAAATGTTGACTTAGAAGTAACACGTTGCTTAAAGGTAATAACACCTTACATGTTGTAAGTAAACATTCTGTATACAACTAATGGATCGGGAGAAAAGAACGAAAATCACAAACGACACTAAAAAACAGATGAAAACTGCATAAATCACGTCGTTGTTGACTCAATAATGTAAAATAGACCTCAATTTCTCATGGGTACCTCGAATTTATATCGATTACTTGCAATTTATGTCGAAATCTAGATTCGATTTACCATTATATTCTCGAATTTGCACCCTAATTAGACAAGCAAATTCTACCTCGTGCGTCGTCAATATCATAGTGAATCCAACGTGACATAATCGGTTGGGTGGGGCAGTCCAATTTTTTGTGCTTGTTTCAGTGTAAGAAAAATATTTTGTAACTGAGTAACACAATATTATTGAAAAATAACGTGTCTGTTTCATAAAGTAACAATATTCTGTAACTGAGTAACATAATATTATTGAAAAATAACGTGTCTGTTTCCTAGAGTAACAATATACTGTAACTGAGTAACATAGAAAAGAGAATTTTAGTAAGGGTATTTTCGTCAAATCATAGTTTTTAGTCCTTTAACTCGAATTTTACATAAAGTAAGCCCTTTAAACTTATTATTTCTGTAATAGGGCCTGACAAGTAAATTGAAAAATTAGTGGGGCCTGACATAAAATTCCCCCTAATTTTATACTTTCCATAAGTATGATTAAATACTATTTCTAATCATATCAGGCACGAAAATTTATACACATAATATACGAATTAATAAGAATTTATACCAAGTTAGTTGCCCGAAGATTCATCATCAATACTGAAAAGAATCGAAAGCTACTCAATCACCAAAATACTTTCTACCTGAGAGTTATTATAAATGCAATTTACTTAATCTACCCGTAAATAATCTAAGTAAATACTCCAAATTTCAGACCCTTAGAATTTCATCTATATGATATTGTCCTTCCTAACATTCAAACTTAAAAAATATATGAACCTAAGCTGTTGTGTTAATATGAATTTAAAGCGAGCAGTTAGGGTTTTCAGACATAGGTCATACTTGAAAATTACCATATGTTTAACCATCATATTTCCACTGATTTTCTTACTTCAAACATAAATGGTAGTATGTTAATTCAAATAGGAATTCCAGAAATTAGGGTTTCTCGATTAATCACTCTATCCGAGCATAGCTTTCTAATTCTTAGGGATAGAATAAACGCAAGCCATGAAAATTGCAAGGTTATAAGGAATATACATACCAAAAGTTCGAACTTTGTTGTTATGACTATTCTTAGGTTGATAAAAATTCCTTTGGCCTTTCTTCCCTTTACGTTAATGAGGGTTCTATTCCTTTTGTTTCCTACATGGATTTTCACTTCTTGTGCTTTTATTCTGCTTGATAAAAAGATAAGGATTGAAGTATAGAAGTATGTGCTTGAATGACTAGGAGGTGACTAATCTATTATTCTTTACCTCTTGTGCTAAGCAATCCTTATATAACTCTTAGTCACATCGAAATTATCATTTCACTTACTCTATAATTGGTCAATTTTACTCTTAAGGTTTCGATCGATTCTCTATAATAGAATCGCCTGTATTCAGTCTTTAAGTGGTTAGCCAAAAATTGTTTCACAATCGGCCCATTCAAACCTCGTTTACTCGGCGATAATCGACCGACACTACTTTCTCAAGGGTTATCTAAATTTCTACACCTAAATCGTCCGATTCTTACTTGCTTAAGCCTCATCTGTTCGGCGAAAGTTCTTATTTATATTGTAATCGACCGAATTTAATTTTCATGTGTTATTCTAAGATCCTATTATGTGAAAATTGGAATTCTCACATAACCTCGTCCGACTTTTGGCTTTCACTACAATCAGGCGAAACTTACTCTGTAAGGACCCAACCTTGGAGTGACATCGATGAGCGAGAGCAGATGGCCATTTGGGCTCAGGCGAGATTGGGCTCGGCCCATTTATCTAGTTATTTAGTATTTCAATTTTACCGGGCACATTATGTATTATATATACTGTAATTGGGCACATCAAGGAAGGAAGCAAATGAATTAAGTCTTAGATTCTATTTTCTTCATCAAGTCTCTCGTCTCTATCTCTCTCTCTCTCTCTCGTCAATCAACCTATGATCGTTCTTCTCTATCTGGTCTTCTAATTCCTTGATCTTCTATCTTTTTCCTAGTTATTCTCTCCTCTGTTCTTCAATCCTATCCAAATTTATATCATAAATAATACTTGTTAGCGCGCACACAACCCATTCGATAAAATGCACGTAAGAAACAGTTTGAATAACGGCCGGGATCTAATTTGGTATCATAGCCGACCATCCTCGGATAGCCATGGCTGACAATGGAACATTGGGGATGCTTAACACTCATGTGGCTCAGTTGAAACATCAGATGGATGAGTTTGCCCCAGCTCAACAAGGACTCAAGTTTCAATTGGGAAAAATGTCCCAGACCGTACAAGTGATCATGAAGCAACTCCAAAAGCAAGGACCATCGATGGCGGACTATACTTGCTTGCAGACGACGGGTAGATTTGACCGAGCTCCTGTTATAGCGGGAAACACCGGAATGCCTCACGACCTCGCCTCTTTCCCAAACTTGAATTCCCGCATTTTGACGGCACAAACCCCCGAGATTGGCTACAAAAATGCAAGGAGTACTTCCAGATGGTAACCACGCTCACCGAGCAGCAGAAAGTCCAAGTTGCTGGGCTCTACATCTCAGGCGAGGCCCTCGAGTGGTACGACGAGTACGAGGAACGTAACGACTCTCTAACTTGGAATGAGTTCGTAGAAGCCATACTTGACAGATTTGAATCTATTGAGCTGTCGAGTGATGTTTCATTGCTTGAAAGTGATTCGTTGATGATTGATGATGAGCGTAGCGCAGATTCTATCATGCTTGAGGCTAACTTGTTGTCGGCCGAGGTTGATCCGGTTGGGATTGAGGATGGACCAGTGATGCTTGGTATGGAATCAGTATTGACGATGGAAAAATCAGTGTTGGTAGGTGAAGATTCATCAATGTTCGTTGATAAGGGGCCTATGTCGTCGATATTGATTGATGAGTTGGTTTACGTTAATAATGAGTTGGCGTTGGGTGTGAATGAGTTGTTTGTCGGGGGAACGATGGTAGACGAGGTTATTAACCTTCCATTTGATCGATGTCGTTGGCATATAGTCGAAAGAATGAGTGCCTTACCGTCTTAGGAGGGAATTGTTGGGATGTTATTTAGGGGGCTCAGTTTTTTGGAGAAAGAACGAAATGCTCACTACTTGCGTGGTCTCTTACCTCCTACTATCATCGCTCAAGAATTTAAGGATATACAGTTTTTGCAGAGCCTCTATGATGTCCGTTTGCAGAAGTACATGGGTACGATGGACCTCGAGGCGAGGAACGAGAGATTGTTCTACAAGGTCCTCATTAATGATGTGGGGAAGTTGATCTCGATCATCTACACGCCAACAGTCAGCAAGGCCTGCCAACAATACGATAGTATCCTTAAGCGCCCTCAGCACCTACCTTTTGATCGAGTGCGTTCATGTGTTGTAGTAATCAAAGCGAACTTGTCAATTGGGAAAAAACTTGCAAATATGCACGTCCATAGCACTAAAATGCCGAGTCTTCGGCCGTGGAAAAAGTCCAGCAGTAGGGCGACGATGGCTGTGGAACGCTTACCGGACGATGACCAAGCCCAACGTCTATCAACAAGCAAGGAAGCACAGAAGACGACAATTAGCGAGACGTTTGGCCCACCTGTACATGGGGAAGCGCCAAGACTTGATGGAGGCGCCTGAATTGGAGATTTTAGAGGTGATATCGCTCCTCGAATGGTTTGGCAATGAGGACGGAACACTCAAATGCACACTCGACTTGGTGTTTTTTAGATATCCTCCTTTTGTTCGCAGGAATATCTTGGGTGAAGGGAATGCTAAATCAAGTACTTTGGCTGTAATGTTGTGGTCTTCACGACTCTACTCTTGGACAACAACCGTAGTAGCTCGACGACTAGCAAGAGGCTATAAACCTTTCGATGTCACAGCGGTAAAATTGCTGTTTACTTTCGGAATTTATAAGGATGGGGAACTCTTCTTCAAGAATGTGGAAGCTTACACGGTTTTTTATACGACGGGTCGAAGGGGATACTTCATCCTCATATGGTTGCTTGATCTAAACCGAAAAGGAAAACTTGTTGGAAGTTTTAATCATCCATCCTTGAGGACAAGGATGATTGAACGAAGGAGTAATGTAAGGACCCAACCTTGGAGTGACATCTATGAGCGAGAGCAGATGGCTATTTGGGCTCAGGCGAGATTGGGCTCGGCCCATTTATCTAGTGATTTAGTATTTCAATTTTACTGGGCACATTATGCATTATATATACTGTAATTGGGCACGCCAACGAAAGAAGCGAATGAATTAAGTCTTAAATTCTATCTTCTTCTTCAAGTCTCTCGTCTCTATGTCTCTCTCTCGTCGATCAACCTATGATCGTTCTTCTTTATCTGATCTTCTAATTCCTTGATCTTTTATATTTTTCCTAGTTATTTCCCTCCTCTGTTCTTCAATCCTATCCAAATTTATATCATAACTAATACTTGTTAGCGCGCACACAACCCATTCGATAAAATACACGTAAGAAACAGTTTGAGTAACGGCTGGGATCTTACATACTCATACCTATAAATTTATTTTCCACAAAGATTCTCTAAAGTCTCACTTATATCTAATTGTTACCCAATATTTCCCTAAGTTCTACCGTCTCCACATAAGTCAGTTATCATGTAACACATAAAGCCACAAAACACGTGTCGGATACTCATATAGACACATAGGGCTTGTTTGATAAGTGTGTATGGGTGTGTATGGGTGTGTATGGGATGTGTATGAGTAAGTTGTGTCGTGTTTGATATCTGTGTATAGCCATACATGCCTTGTATGACTATACACGTCTATTACAAGGTTTTTGGTTATAGGGCTTGTATATCCATACCCACCTTTAAGGTGGTTATGGGGTGTGTATCACTAATCCATACACACCTATACCATCTCAAACATATCTATCAAACACAATTTATATCATTATACAAATAATTAATACACACATATCAAACATGTTAAAACACAACATCAACAAAATCCTTGTATAGCTATACACAAATAACTTATACCCATGTAATCCCTAAACACTGATATCAAACGAGCTCATAATTTATCTATGCTAATTTATTGACCAGCTTACTTACGGGACCTGGGTATTACAGTGATCGACGATCACATGGCTAATTACTCGGTGAGTGTCAATGATCGATCGATTGACTATAGTAGTCTGCGTGGACCTTAGATTGAAGGGTCATTGACTGAGTTGGCTTCGGGGTCCTGACTTGTCACTTGTTTGCTAGGCCCGCCTTGTTCGGATTGAACATGGGTCAGCGATGACATGCGGTCTTGACAACGAAGTGCAACTGCTGGGCACTAACAGTCGTGAGGGCTTCACAACCTCGCAAGTAATCAAGGTATATGTCCTATGCATATTCGGGGATGAGGAATTACGGAATCTTTGCAAAGTATAAAAACTAACTCACGTGGGACGTGGAGTGTAGTTTAGTAATTTCGTCGTCACGAATTAGACATAGTGACGGGTTAGTGAGTTTGACATTTCCATGGCTCTCACTCGACCGGGACATAAGTGAAGGGCCTATAGCCGGTTCGTAGATCGAAGATCATATTCAATACGGGATCTGTTCGGTACCACGGGATTGGCTAGGTGCTTACAAAATTCTTGGATTCCTCTCTTGTCGGGTTGAGACGAACCAAGAGAGTCGCGCTTAAATGGATCACTGAGACAATATCTGATAAAGTGAGATGTGTTATTACTTAACGAGCTTGGAGTCGTTAATGAAATGTCAAATAAAGTTTTAGAAACTATATTTACATGGGCTTAGATTCCCGTATCGAAACAATTAAGCTTGACTACGAGATAGGATTCACAACCACGAGCAAGGCTCGTCACGGTTGTGAAGCCCGCCTGAAAAATAGCAACGGATACGAAAATTCATATCTCACAATCTAAACATTGGATTGAGAATCCCTTTGGTCAGAATCAAGATTGGTGAGCCTGCTTTCTGTGGTAAAAATTTCAGGTCCATCCGACATCGGGTACCCCTTGATCTGCGTGAAATAAGAAACAACCGCAAAACTGCCGAAAGTGACACGGACGTGAAGGTACTATCCTAGGCCGTGAAGCACAGCAGTGAGCTCATTTTTTGCTCTGACAGTGTCAAGGCCGTGAAGGACTTGACCCAGGCGTGGCAATGCACGAGGCCGTGAACCGACAGTTTTTGTTCAAAAATTGTCCAAACCAAGTCCAAATTCGTCCCTTATTTTTTGTTGGATTTGTGGGACAATATCTAGTCATTTGATGATTTAAAAACAAGGGAATCAAACAATTGAGTCATGTAGGACATGATTTAATTTTATCAAACTTAAAGTCATTTTAATGGTTGAAAAATTGATTTTAAGTTAAGGCATTGTGCAATTTCGTGAATCACTTAATTCAAGCTTATTTCTCATTCTAACTTTGAGTTTAGAAAGATTTGAGAGCATATGAGTTTATTCTAAGAGAAAATTAAGTGTGTTTGAGTTTTTAGTAAATCAAATACACAAATACAAACACAAACACATCTATTATAAAACATCTTCCCCTCCTCTCTACCCATCCTTGGGAGGAAGTGGAATTTGGATACGTCCCAGGGTCGATGACATGATCTTTCCAAGGATTTGAAGCTCGGAGAGGTCACGACGTTGCTCGAGCGGACTACGACAACCGGGACGGCAAAGCGAGAGCTTGGGATCTTCGCGACGAGGGTAAGCTTCGAAAACCCTTATTACGTGTCATGCGTATTTTTCTTTACATAACCAAGCGATCTGGGGCTCCTTACGGGGATCCGAGGAAAAATTTTAAACTTCTGCTGCGTCCGAGATTCGATCTCGGGACACCCGGGGTTCCCCAACAGAAAGGGGCGCCGGAGAGGGTGAGAGCCTCGTCGTTCCCAGACCTTGCCGCACCACGAGGCGCTGTCGGCGAGTCGGGTTGTTTGGGAATGCAGCCCCAATCGGGCGGTAAATTCCATCCAAGGTTAAATACGGGCGAGAGACCGATAGCGAACAAGTACCGCGAGGGAAAGATTTAAAGAATTTTGAAAAGAAAGTCAAAGAGTGCTGGAAATTGTCGGGTGGGATGCGGAATGGAGAGAGCCGATACGTCGATGGGCTCGTGGCACGGATCAGCGCGGATTGAGGCGACGTTCAACACCCGAGCCGTTGCTAGGTTTGCGGAATGTCGTCGCCCCGATCGCGGGGGACAGCCGCGCGCCATCGGCGTGCCTCGGCAACTGCGTGCTCCTGGCTCTATCCCGCGGGCTCCTCATTCGACCCGTCTTGAAACATCGACCAAGGAGTATGACATGTGTGCGAGTCAACGGGCGAGTAAACCCGTAAGGCGCAAGGAAGCTGACCGGCACGATCCCCCTCGAGGGGTGCACTGCCGACCATCCTTGATCTTCTGAGAAGGGTTCGAGTGAGCATACCTATCGGGACCTGAAAGATGGTGAACTGTGCCTGAGGGGGGCGAAGCCAAGGGAAACTCTGGTGGAGGCCCGCAACGATACTGGCGTGCAAATCGTTCGTCTGACTTGGGTCTAGGGGCGAAAGACTAATCGAACCATCTAGTAGCTAGTTCCCTCCGAAGTTCCCTCAGGATAGCTGGAGCTCGAGCGTGAGTTCTATCGGGTAAAGACAATGATTAGAGGCATTGGGGGCGCAACGCCCTCGACCTATTCTCAAACATGAAATAGGTAGGACGGAACGGCTGCTCCGTTGAGCCGCAGCGGAGAATCGAGAGCTCCAAGTGGGCCAATTTTATTAATCAGAACTGGCGATGCGGGATGAACCGGAAGCCGGGTTACGATGCCTAACTGCACGCTAACCTAAATCCCACAAAGGTTGTTGGTTGATTAAGACAGCATGGCGCTGGTCATGGAAGTCGAAATCCGCTAAGGAGTGTATAACAACTCACATGCCGAATCAACTAGCCCTAAAAATGTATGGTGCTGAAGCGCGCGACCCATACCCGGCTGTCGGGGCAAGGGCCAGGCCCCGATGAGTAGGAGGGCGTGGCGGTCGCTACGAAACCCCGAGCGCAAGCCCGGGCAGAGCGGTCGTCGGTGTGGATGTTGGTGGTAGTCCAAATATTCAAATGAGAACTTTGAAGGCCGAAGAGGGAAAAGGTTCCGTGTGAACAGCACTTGTACATGGGCTAGTCGATCCCAAGGGTCGAGGGAGCCCAACAGACGGCGCGTTCAGCTCGTGCTCCGAAAAGGAATCGGGTTAAATTCCCGAACTGGGACGTGGCGACTGACGGCAACGTTAGGGAGCCGGATGGAGGTTCCAGGTGGCGTGGCAAGGACAAGAAGGGCCAAGGCGAGTCCCAAAAGAAGCCGGATGGAGGTTCCGGCACGACACAGTGTCATTTTTCCGCAAAGGACGTAGGTGGTTCGAATGTCCCAAGAAGTCGGCCGTCAACACCATATCCGTCCTGCTCGACGACATTGACGTCGCCAAGCTCGGCTCAGCTACCACCCGACCCTCGACATCCAAAGCGCCGCAAGCCAACCACCTCCGCATCGTTGGCGCCTTACAAAAAGGATGATCCAGGTACGCATCGCCTAATGTACGCTCTGGTACCATTAGGGGCCAGAAAGTTGTGGCTTTGGTCGATACAGGCGCAACCCACAACTTTATAAACACGGCCACGGCGGACAAGCTCAGCTTGTTCCTCTTCGATGAGGAAGCCTCAATGAAGACGGTGCATGGCGCCCCCTGTCAAGGTGCACTCTCAAACCTCGATCTCCATCACTATCGTACATGGCGAGGCATTCAACCCTTCATGGTGACGCCTCTCGATGACTTCCAAGTCATTCTCGGCATGAAGTTCATGATGACGTCCATGCCTATCCGGTGTCCCACCGAGCTTTGTTCGTGATCGACGACCCGGACCAGCGATGCGGAGTCCCGGCCTACCACGACAACCGACTAGGCCATAGCCCAGTCAAAGCTGGACGCCACACAGCCATCATCTCGGCCACGCAGTTCAAGCGCGGCGTGGCGCACGGCGAGGCCACTTACATTGCGGTTCTCTGCGGCCAAGGCGAGACCGAGCAGGCAATGTCCCGAACCAAGTCCGGAAGTTGCTGGCCTCCTACTAGGACCTCAAGCCGGACCAGCTTTCTAGGCAACTTCCGCCGTGGTGGCCTATTGACCACCGCATAGACTTCGTCCACACCTGCCCCATCTGCCAACAGGACAAGACGGAGCGTGCCAAACCCGTCGGCCTTCTACGACCACTTCCGGTCCCGACAAGCCCATGGAGATCTATCTCAATGGACTTCATTGTGGGACTTCCTAACAGCGAAGGTAACTCATCTATTTTCATAGTCGTTGACAGATTTGGAAAATGGCAGTCTTTATGGCTGCCCCCTACGAGTGCCCGGCCGACACAGCGCGCACGAACCACCCACAAACGGATGGCCAGACGGCACGCACGAACCAGCTTCTCGAGGAATACCTCCAACATTACGTCACGGCAAGCCAATGCAACTGGACTAGCCTCCTCGAGTCGGCGCAGTTCTGCTACAACTTGCACAAGTCCTCGGCAACCACGAAGAGCCCCTTTGAAGTTGATTATGGCTTTCAGCCATTGACGCCGCAAGCTGTGACCATGAGCAATCATGGAGACTGCCCCGCCGTCTACCAGTGCGCCCGCGGCCGCCAGATGCTTTGGGACGAGGCACGTGATAGCATGGAGAAGGCGAGCCGACGTATGAGAAGTACTACGACCGAGGCTACCATCCCGTGGAATTCGGCGTAGGTGAAAAGGTTTGGCTCAAGCTCACTCCTCAACTCCAGAAGTGCCACACTAGGTCGAGGAGCTTGATGCCGAAGTTTGACGGACTGTTCGAGGTTCTTCGAAGGATCGGTATGGTGGCCTATCGCCTGAAGCTACCGCCCAGGTATCTTGTCCATCCCGTTTTTCATGTAAGTTTCTTAAAGAAATTTCATGAGGATCAAGACCCAGAGCGGAGGCCTGAGATCCCATCAACACCAAGGAATGAGTTCGATCGCGAGATCGAACGTACCATCGCGCATCTTCGGCGCGACGACCTACCCGGAACCCCCACTCAACAACACATGGGAGCACAGCGAAGACCTATGGCAGTTCGAACACCTCACGTAGGCCTACCTCTAAGCCAACAGGCACCCTCTGCGTCAACAAGGGCGTCGACAGCTCAGGCGGAGGAGGACTGTCACGGTGTTGAACGGAGTTGACCGTTGACGGGTGGTCAACGGCGGCCGGAGACGAAGCCGGCCAGACGACACGCCCAAGAAACCTCGGGAAATGACTCACGGAGGTTCGCCGGGCCCTCGCCGGAGACGCGCCCAAGAAACCTCGGCCGAATTCTGTTAAGGGGGAGAATGTAACATCCGTAAATTTAAGTATGTAATTTTTGCAGTAATTATAGGGGTAATTATTTACTTAGCAATATTTACGGAAAATTCGAAGGATGGAATTATAATATTCGGGTTGATGAGATTATTTTCCGGTAGATATTTATCATCATAACCAAACCTTTAATTGTACAACAAGTTGATGATTTTGATAGGTCCTCCAATGTTTTAAATACAAGAATGAATAAATGTTTACATCTCATAATTAAAAAAAAAAAAACACCCGTACAAGGGAGAAATGATTTGAATAAAGAGAAAAACTTTATTAAATAAAAGTCTAGTCACCTCTTAATCATCACACATGTTATCACATATTAAATTATACACATCATTAGGTAAAAGAGACAACAACAAGAATCAATTAACACCTCATCTCCACATCATTAGGCAAAAGAGACAACAAAGAAAAAGAAAAAAAAATCAAATTACACTCACTTTCTTAATGTATCCACTAACAACCATCTCAACAAATATACCAAGAGCTTGTTTGGGGAAGTTGGTAATTCAACAAGATCAAGAACAGGAAAATTTCGGCCACATCATTAATTTCCGGGTAAGTTTCGTAGAAAATCTTATTTTTTGCAGCCTCTATAATTCGCACTTTTGACCTAGTTATTGTATTCCGGTTTTGTCAAAATTTAGTTCTCTTGATAGCTAACTTCTTGGGCTTTCCAGATCAGTTTGAATCGACCCGATCGGATTCGTTTTCTATTTTCTATGAATTTTTAAATGAAATGCACGAAACTGGAAATTTCTGCTAAATAAGATCCGTGTGCAGCTTCGGTGTTTAGATAGTTAGACCTATCTATAGTGGTCCGATGGTTATGGAGCTTAATTATTTTGAAAGATAAGACCTTAAGCTTTCCATAGCCGCTGAAAACGCCTCAATTGGAATTTTCTTCGAATTTCTATGAATTTTCGAACTTCTGCTGCAAAGTTGGAAATTTCTGCAATTAGCGGAAATATTTCTCGGCGCAGCTTATGTTTTTAACATTTTTGACTTAGTTATGGTGGTCTAATTCTCTCGGTTTCTGTTGAAAACCAAGTTCTTCAGTTTTTCATAGCCTCTTGAATCGAGTGAATCCGATATTTCTACGATTTTCTATCAATTTTTGAGTTGGTACTGAATAAAAGAAGTTTCTGCCAAGTTCAAGCTTAAAAATCGACTTTTGCCCGCATTCACTGCCTCTTGCACCCTCTTTCACGGCCGTGAATGGCTTTTCACGGCTAGCGCTCAAGGCCATGACACTTTCGGCAAAGAAATGACTTTCTGATGTACGTCACGGCTTCGTGCATATCCGTCACGGCCGTGACACATGTCCTGCAACATAGCAACACGTTCCAAAATTAATATTTCCCATTATAGACTTTGGATTACAAATCCCTTCATATAGAATCAATATTATCAAGTCCTCCATCTATGGTTAAAATTTCAGGTCCATCGGACATCGTTTACCCCGTGATCACTGAGAAAAACTAAACTATCGCAAAACTGCCGTAAAGCGTGTGATTTTGCCGTGAAGCCAAAATATAGCCCTAAAAAATTATCGAAACGACTATACTTATCTTAATTATAGTTCGTTCAGGAGCGTGTTTTATACTGATTTAACTATCTTTATGTATTCAAAGGTCCAAGGTATTAAGGATCTATCGTTTACGAAATTCAGGACGACAGGTAGGTGAAATATTTACCTACGACACGTAAACTATTATGTGCTTTTATGTGTTGTGTGCTTTTATTTTTTTCACACTTGCATATTTTACGTTAAGTGAATATTTTTATTCGATTTAAATAAATTGTGTATATCATGCAATTTTCTGTCACGTGCATTTCATACTAGAACGAGAGAAGTTCAGACCGTATGGGTCGGTGATGAACTGATGTCGTGTGTACCTTATTGGAGACGGTAACGCTTTCTAAGTGGGGTAGATAATGATTTTATGATTGGTGACTCGCTGAAGAGTCGGGGTTAGTACTCGATATGGCACCTGAGGGCAGACAGGTGTGAGCGTTCTGTCAACTAGACAGATGCGAACGCTTTGTCTACCCGGGCGTGAACTTCTCGAGGTTCGATCGTCTTATATATATTATACGGAAGGAGCGACCTGGCGTGAACTTCCAGAGTAGGCTACCGTTATTGTGAATGGCATGCGAGGTGTCGAGTCTAACCTAGGGCCCTAATTTGTTAAATGGGAGATTTGCGTGAAAAAGAAAGAGTGTGTATTACATGTGAGATATTGGATTTGGGATTGAGTGCCAATTACATCATGCATTATTTCATCTACTGGGCAAAGAGCTCAGTTTACGTGTTGTAGGTACTGACAAGCCTAACGTGGAAACATGTCAAAACTAACGAGGCTGGTGGCGGTGCTCTATGGTCTTTTGAGGGCAAGGCAGTACATGGATGTGACCTGTGGAGCGGTTTTAATGTGTTCTGCGTGTCAATAAACTCGATTTGAGTGTGACTGTAAAACATAACGTGTGTGAACCGTGTGCGCATATAAATATTTTTATTTCGCTGTAATATATTGTATTTAATTGGGTCTCCCGCGGTTTTCGTTGTGGAAATCCGCTAACATTTTTATTATAAAAGTAAGGGTCATTACAGGGCTTGATCACTCGGCAGGTCCAGGCAGTGGCAGGGCCTAAAGCTGGCTAGCCGTGGCAGCTTTGGTCAGCCACTGCGTCAAGCCATCATGCCGCGCCCTTGGCTGTGACTAGCCAGCCCACGAGGCACGCACAGGATGCCAGCCTTTGGAAGCGTCAGCCTAGGCCATCATCGTGCAAGGCCAGCGATAAGACAGCCCCAGCCAAGCAAGCAAGGCCTGCCAGGCCGCCAGCGCCGATTGGCCGAGCTGGCCGGCCACCCCTTCGAATGAAGACCCTTGGAGTACCTCTTGTGCGCTATAAATAGACCTCACTTAGCTCATTTTGGGTAATTAGTAGAAGTGGTCTAGTAGTGCATTTGTCTTAAATTGCTTGTGTTTTGTACTTGTGTGTGTGCGTCTAAATCGAGTCATTGTACGAGTCACGATAGTCCACGGACTTAGCTTGTACTTCCCCGTAACCCGTGGCCTCCGATTAATAATAAGGCTGGGTTGAGAATGTGCTCCGTAATTCGTGGTGTTCTACGTTTGGTCGAGTTCCGTTGTGCAAGCTCGGGGTTAACGAAGAAATGCTCATTAGCTTCAATTTCGTGAGTTGAGTAAGAGAGGCACTTCCTCTCGTACAGTCATTCCGCATAAGGCTTAGGCGGCTTGGTACGGCCATACCAAGTCGTCACCGTGTTGCGTCCATAGTCCTTAGACTTGAAAAACATACTAAGTGACTTGGGAGTGTGACACCCCTTAATAGGGGGGAGGTGCTCCAGAAGGGGCCTTGGGGCCGGGCAGGGCATGTGGGGGGGCCATCGCCCCAAGTGGGTGCCCCATGCCCGGCAACACATGGGGCCGGTGGCCCCCCGCCGGCCAATAGTGGCCAGCACCGCCTTTCGCCGGAGTTCGCGACAACGCGTCTCAAATGATGGTGGACATCATGGCTATCGTCATCACGGCTCCATGTCGTTGTCGGTAATGCCGCGGTAGGCCGTTTCCGTTATTTCAGTTGCTCGATTCCGCATCAGTGCGTCTCCTTCGGACGGCGAGTCCCCAATTGTCCCTTGTCCCGATGGTTGGCTAGTAATTTTGTTCGGCCGCGTGCGGACGGCTCGTATGCCCTGTGTCGCTACCGACTAAGCCCCGCATCCCACGACCCGTCGTGTGTATGCTCTAGTAAGAGCTGTAGATTCCGCGTCGATGCACCGTCGTCTAGTCGGTGAATCCTGATGTCCCGCATTGATGTTGGCCCCATGTGTATTATTTGGATTCGCCGCATGATGGCCGGCCCGTTGGCAAGCGTCATCGCATCCGACCGAGTTGTACGCCCTGCGGGCCGTGCTGGCCATGCTCATGGGTGAGGGAGGGCGACTCAGTGCTGTTGGGCTGCCGACTCATTGGCCGACGTCCGTTGCGCTCGATGGTTGGTTTGGATTTGATCAAGTGATGGCTTACTGCTGCTAGTGCCTCCGCGCACGATGCAGCGAACATTGCCGTATTTCGTCGGACGGCTTCCACGCTCGCGCGGTGCCTTTGAGCCGCCACTGCTGAGGGTGTGTCAGGACCCGCCGTTCCGACTTCGTATTTCGTCGTAATCCTAAGTGCCTAGCGGTGTTTCATAGTGCAAAGGCATAAAAATGCGGGTAAAATTTTTCATTTCAAAACCAATGTGCGTCATACATACGAGTCAAAAGTACTTCCTACACTTCATCATGTTTATATGTACACAATTATGGGTGTATATGTGCACAGGAAAAGCTCCCACGCGCTCGGCCGTCACAGATCGTCATCCATACACACACTCCCACCTCAAAAGCAGCTGGAAGTCCCAACAGAATGGCCTTGCGTCGTAAATAGATCAGGTACTGTGATCGCTAGTACCTGCAACACGTAACGCAAGGATGAGCCACCGTGGCTCAGTAAGCAGAAATTATGCATGTATGCACGTGTCCTATCGATCGGCAATCCACGCCGCCGCTTACTAATGCTCATGCTCATTTTCCAGACTCGTACCTCTTTTTCCTGACTCATATCTTTTCCTAGATCTGTACTTCATATGGGCCATCGGATTTCCATCCCACTATGCGCCATTTCATAGAGATCTCGATCCACGAGGGATTTTTACATACGTGGAGGTTCGCACACTAGAAGGTCACCCGAAGGAATCTTCCCTTACTCAGTGTGGCCTCCACGCGGACGCTTCTCACTGGTAGCCAACACCGAGGTCGCTAACCTCAGAGGTTCCCTCTGGGTAGTGCATGCCTTGGGTCGCATCCTCCAGGTTGCATCTCCCGCATACGGGGTATTCCCCCTGCCTCTTATAACAGGCGATTCGGCTTCATTCGCCATGGTCGCATAGGAGAGCCGTGACTCTTCATTGAGTCGACACAAACGCCCGAGTATACATCGCACGCAGGCGATCTTATGCACGCTCGTACCTTGCCTCTTACGTACTACATATGCGTGCAAATGCTCATAGTAATATGCAGATCATACTATCATGCATGTAAGTAATTACGTCATAACATACATGTTTCACATAAGATCACATAAGCACGTAATCACAGAATCAGACGCAGGCAAGTTACGTGTCGTAGTTGAACTTCTACTTACCTGTCGTCCGAGCTATCCTAGCGGGCTCCTCGTGAACCTCTAACGTACAACCTCTTAAAATAAAAGGGTTGAAGCGTTAGTAACTTTATCCTCTTTATTCTATCTTAGCTAATTAATTAGCTTTCGGCACGTTAGTTATATAGGCTACGCTAGGTCTCTCATTGTTCCACGTCGCTCGATTTACCCTGTTACCTTTTCCAAGTCCTTTTTAATTTCTATTGTAAGTCACGTTTAGAGTTTACTTTGGACCCTAGCTATACTCGTTGGCGCAATGCTCACCAATTTAAGTTGAGTTTCGATCGATACTTTTAAATGCTAAAATTCATCTAAGTTGTTGTCCCAAATAATTCTTAAGTTAAGGCATTACAATTTTTAACATAAGAAGCTCTGCGAAAGTGTGCAAATTTTCAGGGTAAGGTTTCGATCGGAACTCCAATTGTTCGATCCCACCTAAGTCACTATCATCACATAAACCCTAAGTTAAAGTGTTGAAATTCCTAACATCATAATCTCGGCGAAAGTCATTTAATTTATAGGTTTCGACCGATTTGATTTTCATCCAATCTAATTCCTCATTTGCATGGGTTTCGCCGAGATTTGTTTCGATCGGAAGTCATATTTGCCCACCACTTTCGATCGAAACTAGTTGGTATCAAACCCTAATTTCAATTTATAGTTAGCATGGATTGGTTTCGTCCGATTGCGCGTGTAGAGGGTTGTGTTTCGCCGCGTGCTTCCATCACCGTGACGTCAGCCCGAGTTTCGATCGAGACTAGGCATTGGAAGAGATCGCTTTTGGTCGAAACCATGTGAGTTTCGCCGTGCCATGACGTCAGCATGGCATCATTATGGGTTTCGATCGAAACCATGCAAAGTGATTAGTCACTTTCGATCGATTCAATGGCTTGGGGTGGAGTTTCGTCGCGTAATGACGTCTGCATGACGTCGTCTCGGCTCGAAACCCTCAAATTGATTTAAATGATCCTTTACCCGCGTATGGTTTCGATCGAAACCATACGCGGGTAAAGGGTCATTTAAATCAATTTGAGGGTTTCGATCGATTCCTTGACATGGGTGGGATTTAGATCGATTCACATGCATTAAAACGAGTTTCAGTCGAAACTCATCACTTGTTCAATTTACTTATTTTTAATTTGT